>JARJDW010024537.1:0-70040 GCA_030264715.1 Adinopsis sp. GC000173 | reverse complement strand
TTGTAAAATGTTTAAACGTATTTCATTTTTTTTATTTTGCTATATATTTTGGAAAAATTTACACAAATAAAAACTACTACAATTCCGCTGCAAAAGGTACCGGCAGGCAATGTGTTAAGCACATATATTTATTTTTGTGTGTTACCTAATACTTTTTGTGTTTTTGTATTTTGAGTTTCAAATCGCATGCTAACTTAATTAATTATTTATGTGAACGATATTAGCGCTGTTTCATAACTCTCTCTCACTCTCCTTTGCTGATTTTGTGCTAACAAAGTATTTTTAGTTGTTTTGACTAGTACAAACTAATTAAAATCTCGCACAAATTAAAACACAATTTCTATAACTTGATTTGTTTTCCGTTATGAAATAGCGGCAATAGTACAATAATTCAATCAATAAAACCGAATTGATTGATTTCACGTAAATAAACTTGTTTAGAATATAAAGCACGTATTTGCATCATGTTTTATTTTGATTTCTTTTTGCATGCGTGTTTGACAGGATTCAAGAACCCAGAGCGGTGACAATCCGTTGTTTATCGAAAATGATACCATGTCCCAACCAAATTTTTGGGATCCGTGGGATGATTATGATAATGCGGACACTATTGATTCTCACAATACAAATTCACAATTTGATAAAATTCATGTACAATCTATGCATAATTCCTTGCATAATCCCAACGACGCGGCGTTTGTATTAAATCATAATAATACAAATGCACATCCTCCTCAAGATAATTCTATAAATACACCTGCATCAAGCATTGAACTCGATGCTTGCTATAAAGATGCAGCAGATGGAAAATCTCACTTAGATATTAATACAACAACCGACAATTCGCATGTAGATTTTAAAGAAAATTTAGCACATGCTGATTCTAGTACAATTAACGCTGATAACAATACCATAAATGAGCATGCAATTCCTTTAGTAATTCCTCCTAATCCTCCTATTGACCCTATTAAGGCTTCTGAAATTCCAGTAGAATGTGAAGACATTAACGACAACGACCGAGTAAATGTAAGTAAACAAGTCGATTTTTCCCATGCGTTATTCTTTTTATTTTTTTTCTAAAAACCGATTCATTTAACATGTGTTAAAACTATTTTTATAATGTAGGGTGGGCTTGCCGGCGCCTTTGCACAATTTACATTAGGAGCAGCCAGATCTCCAACACAAACTGCGTTGGAGGATCACTTGAGAAGGCAAGGCTGGGACGTTGGAAATATAGATTATATGGGCCGTGATTCATTTGATAATATTTGGAGTAAAATTTGCGAAACAATTGCCGCTGGATCGGCGCCAGAAAAACCTGCAGGTACTAATATATCTTTTCCATAATTATAATGATTGCATTACATACACACATAAACAACGTAACCATTTGTTTTCTTTAAATAGAAGCAGAAAAACCTAGCCAACCAACCGCTGAAGGCTCAGGTCAGTCAACGGCTAGTAAACATTTCAACTGAGTGGTTTTTACAATCCCAAAAAAGCTTTATATATAATAACCATTCCAATTTTTTTAATAATATTAAATAACAATTTGTGCATTTTATTCGCTTATATTAATGAGACTATATTTTTAGTGGCATAACAAACAATTGCATGTTTTATTTTATTTTATTTTACAGTGTCTTTGTGTGATTTTTCTGTGTAAAAAAACATTATTATAAACACTTTGCAATAAAAAATTACAGTAAAAGATTCGGCACCGGTTAGTGACGCGATCAAGACTGAAACAAAGCAAGAACAACCATCTGCAGTCACGACAACCGACGTTAAGCAAGAAATTAAGACTGAAGCAGAGAAAATAGAAGAAATCAAAGAAGTTAAGCAAGATACGCCATCAGCTGAGCAGCCAGCAGATAGTAAACCAGCCGAAGAAATTAAAGCACCAGTGGCAACGGAAGCGGCACCAGTTGAATCAAAACCAGTGGAAACCGTCGAGACAACACCAAAAGAAGCTGAAGTAAAACCTGTTGAAACTACTGATGTTAAATCTGCAACAGAAAGTAAACCTGACAAAGTAGAAGTAACAGAAGTTAAAGCAACTCCAGAAGAAGGAAAACCCGCCGAAGCACAAGAAACAAAACCAGCTGAAATTCAAGATGCCAAACCGATTGAACAAGCACCAGCTACCGAAGTGCAAGAAACAAAACTCATTGAAACTACAGAAACGCAGCCGGCTGAAGTTACAGAAACAAAACCAGCAGAACCACAAGAAATAAAACCAGTCGAAGTACTAGAACAAAAGCCAGTTGAAGGACAAGAAACAAAACCAGCCGTTGAAGCAGCGCCTGCTGAGCCACCAAAAACCGAAGAACCCAAGCCCGGGGAAGTAACAGCGGCGCCTGCAGAAACTACCGAGGCGATGCCTGCAAAAACACAAGAAGCCAAACCGGCTGAAACACAAGAGACAAAACCTGCAGAAGTAACAGAACCGAAACCCGTTGAAGCAACAGAATCCAAGCCGGCTGAAACAACAGAAGCTAAACCAACTGAACCAGCACCAGTACAAGTAAGCGAAGTGGTATCTCCCGCAGCGCCTGCTGACGCAAAACCTGTTGAATCAACTGAATCAAAACCGGCTGAAGATAAACCTGCAGAAGTAGTAGCACAACCTGTAAGCGAAAAATCTGTTGAAGCTGAAACTACGCCTGAAACGCAACAAGCCAAACCTGTTGAAGCGGTAGAGGCTAAGCCAGCAGAAACACAAGAGTCAAAACCAGCAGAAACGCAAGAAGCTACACCAGCGGCACCACAAGAAGTTAAACCAGTAGAAACACAAGAAGCTAAACCGACTGAAACATCACAAGCTAAACCAGTTGAAACACAGGAAGCTAAGCCAGCTGAAGTACAAGAAGTTAAACCAGCTGAAACACAAGAAGTTAAACCAGCTGAAACACAAGAAGCTAAACCAACAGAACAACAAACGGCTGCAGCGCCTGCAGAAGTAACAGCACCCCAACCTGCAGAAACAAAACAAGAAACACAAGAACCAGTCAAAGCTGAAACAACTGAACCTAAAGCAGCTGAGCCAGTACAAGAAGTAAAAGCATCTGAACCACAACCCGCTACAGAAGTTATAGCTGAAACTCCACTAACGCAAGAAACAAAGCCAGAAGAGGTAAAACAAGAAGAAAAACCAGCCGAAATTCAAGCTGAAGTGAAAGCAAGCACAGAATCTGCAGGGGAAGTAAAACAACCAGAAGCGGAAGTTAAACCAGTGGCTGAAGCTAAAGAGCCAGCGCAACCGGAAGAGAAATGTGCTGATTGTCCAATGAAAGGTTCTGCTGCGAAAGAATGTTGCAAAGACTGCCCAAAAGAAGGATGCGACAAGAAGTGCTGTCCAAAGAAGGCTGGAAAAGAATGCACGAAAGGCGAGTGTCCTAAAAAGGAGTGTTGCGAGGCACCTACACCGGCAGCTGAAGAAGGTGAAGCAAAAGCTGAGGCGTGCAGCGAATCACCTGATGCCGCTTCCACCACTTCCGATCAATCGGCACCGAAGCCACCACCTCGTAAAGGCTGTAATAAGAAATCGAAAGGCAAGAAGTAAACGCGCATACTTGATATTTCCTTTTTTTAGTTTTGGGTGTGCTACACAGTTTTTTTTTCTTTTTTCTACAAGATCAGGAGTTTGAACGAGCTATTTTTAAATTAACTTTTATTATTTTTTATTACGCGATAACTTATTAATTCTCAATACTTGATTTATTTTCTCTTTCTTATTCCTGAAACGCTGCCTAAAATAGTCTAGTCTTTTTTTCCTTTTTTTGATTTGCATTTGTGCGGATATTTATTGTATAACGTTTATCAATAAAAGAATTTTAATAAAAAATGATAATGCTTTAATTATATATTGCAGCAATAATAACATTGACATAATTATTATTAATAAAATTAAGCAATATTAAATTGATTGACAACATTTTTTAGCACGGTTGAGTACAACCAAATTTATCACTAGATCAGTGGCAGCGTTGGGCGAACGCTCAAGTGAAAATTGTTGTCGCCCAACTAAAATTAAAACGGAAATTTAATTGAACATGCATAAGTAATCTGCACACAAATGATTTTAAATTTATTTTATAAATATCGTCACCGCTACAATTTGCTACTTCAAGATTATTTGGAATAATTAGCGGAGTTTATTGATTATTACTTGCAAGCGCCCAAGTGATAATTGTTGTCGCCCAACCGGTAGCCCAACTAAATTTCATTAACTCTTTCTCAGGAGAATTAATGATATCTTTAATCTAAAGGAATGTAAATATTCATTTAATCTTGTTTTATCTTGTCATTTTTGTTATCGTAATATTATTTTAGTAAAATAGTATTAAACAACATTCATTTATGGTTATTTATGAACTTTTCTAAGATGGTTTAACATTGAAAAGCTGTTTCAATATTAGATTTTTAAAATTTATTATTTAAATTTGAATAATTTACTTGTTTGTATGGCAAATCTTGAAGTTCCATTAGACTCGATATATCATTGTAAACGAGAATTGTTAAACAATTAGATTTAGATAAAAACCATTATAACCGACAAACAGCTCTATTGAATATTCTTTTGTAAAGTATTGTTTCTAGAAAATCTATAAGTCTTAATAGCTCTTTAACTTTAAGTTAAATTTAAAAATTTTGCTGCCCAACTAAAACAGAAAAAGCTAGTGCCGCCACTGCACCAGATGGGAATTAATTATATGGCGAAGTTACTGCTAATTTGGACACCAGACGTTCTGATTATTATTATCTTTTGTTTTTCCCTTTTTAATGTCATATCTATCGACATTTTTTTAAATATTAAAACAAATGATAATAATAATCACCACGTCTGATGTCCAAATTTGCAGTAACTTAGCGGTATAATTTTGACCTGATGAGTTAAGAGTCAGTTAATTTAAAACGTTGGTAATTTTTTAATTTTATTCTGCCTTGCCAAACATTAACATTTCCTCAATCTAATTTAATATTGTTTAATTTCTGAGTAATTTTAAATACTTTTGTCAACAATCAAATATTTTATTAGAATATTAATAATAATTTTGTCTGCCTAATCATGGTTGACTAAAAGGAAGCAACCAAATTATTTAGTCTAGATTGAAATGGGTTAAAATGCAACACCGACCAGAAAATCAAACCATTTCGATTGCAGAATGAGAATTCCACATTTCAGACTTTTCGTTTTCAGAAGAACATTTCGACAATACTGACGTCTTTAGCTAAAAAGCCAGTAAATCCACGTTTTCGTAGTTTTTACCTAATTAATGTATTAGACTGGTTATGAGTTTAACAATTGGCTTACAATCTGAAAAATCAGTAAAATCACTCCAAAAACAAGTAAGCATATATAAATTTTTTAGTATGTTTTATTGAAGCTTTGAACTTAAATCTAAGTTACATGGGAGAAGTTAGTGCCTTTTAAATTAGGGCCACAGAATACAATTCGCACTTTCTAAGTATATTTCTGCTCGAAACGTTGGATTCTTAACACATCAACTGTCGGTAAGCAATTTGTTGCGAACAACGGGCATGAACGTCATTGCGAACAAGAATGCATCTCATATTCCTACAGCTGATTCTATAGATAGAGTACGTCATCAAAACATTTTTATTAAAATCGAATAAAAATAGTTTCATGATAAACATAACAAACAATAGTGCAATCCGCTGCATAATCCCGATGAGCGTTTACGTCTACTGCTCCCATCCGAATCCGTAAAAATACCTTACCCGCAGTTATGTAAGATAAGAAAAAACTTTAATTCTTACCCAAATATCAAAGTTCTTAATTTGATACACTTATGGCTCATTTAGCATGTTTGTATCTATGTCAATTTGTGATAGATATTCGAGCATTTTTAGATAAGCATAATAAATAACAAATAAAATAAGGTTTGTAATGATTTGAAACGAGTACTTTTAAAATTTATTTACAATATCTGAAAAAACAAGAATTACAATTGTATATACATTTACTTCACTATCTTTTTCGAACTGTACATAACGCTTCTTGATTATGTAAAAAAATCAGTCATATTTACGCAAATGAAATAACAAAAAATTAAAACACATTCCAAATTTTACAAAAAAAATATGGAACAAAAAGCAATTAATGTGAGTGTAAGTTTATATATAACAAATTATTCGCCTGCAGAAAGGTAAAAAACCTAAAAATTTTTATACATATACCAAATCACGTTTCATGGAATACAAATTAAATGAATTACATATTTATCTAGAACTTATGTTTATGCTTGTGTTTACGAGAGTCTGGCGATCTATTTCGGGAACGTGATGAAGAATAAGGAGAGGGTGATCTGCGATCGTGTTTGGAACGTGGCGAGTAAGGAGAGTACCGACTACTTTTTGATCGAGCAGGAGAATTATATTTACCGTTACCGGGGGATGAACTTCTACCATGGCGAGAGGACCTAGAGGAAGGGGATGAATGGCGCCTTATCCTAGGGGGGCTAGGCGGACTTGGGGCCCGTGAACTTTTCTTGCGCGACGGTGACCGACTTTTCGACCTAAAATTGCAATCCAATGATGAGATAAATCTATTTAATTTCTACTAGTTAGCTCTTATTAGTAAACAAATGACATGTAACAACATGATAATGACGATTTTACTAAAATTCTGATCAACTCCCTTTCGCTTTCTTCAACTGCGCTTTTTTTCACACGCTACCATTTTGTCTCTATATTCTCTATATTCTGGAGGAATGATTTTTTATTTAGGTAATCATTGTGTTTCATTCATTTCATTACGAAAGTTTATGACAATATCTAAGGAATAAATATTTACATTAAAGTAAAACAATTAAAATTTCTTATCAACTATTATTTATCAGATTTTGTATTTTACAAAAATTTTAATTGTTTAACAAAATAAATATAGATGTAATCATAATAGTAATCATAATAATAATAATAATATAAATAATTAAGACTTAAAGAAAAATGAATAGATTTGTTACCTGTGTTTTGATGTGGACCCGCTTGACGAACTTCGTGCATGCTTTTTATGTTTTCTAGAGGTACTACAACATTAGTAATAAACATGAGGCATTGTATTTTGAAAAGAAAAAAAACATATTTATGATATTATTAAATACACACACAAAAAGCATTGTGAATTTAATAATATACAATTGTTTTTATATTATTGTTATTATCAACAATATGTATAAATAAGAAATAAAAAAATACGCTTCAGGCATGAATTACTTACATATCCTTGTAGTAATCGTCTTCGGAACTATCTGCTTTGTCACTGTCGTAGTCCCTCTTGTGTTTGCCGCCTTTCGACTCCTTGTCTTTATCCTTCTTATCCTTTTCAGATTTTCGAAGCAATTTGCGGCGGTAATGTTCCACTTGTTGTGGAACAGTCCAACCGGTTTTAACATTCCGTTGTCCCGACTCTAATTCATCTTGATACTGCATAGCTTTCACCTCAATTTCCCTTAATTTTGTGCGCCTCTCTTCAGTCATTATTCTAAGTTTGTTAAATTTATTGATTATTTTGTTTCAAAATTTCATGATTAAACTAAAGAACAAATCACTATTATGTTTGTGTGACATTAAAACCATAATATTGTTCCAATAATTATTAACTTTTTTATATATATAATTATAATTATAATATATGTAATTGATTTTATTGTGCAAGAATGTTAATAATTGTCGGGTTCGATAAGCCCTGCAATTTACCACCAACCTGCTATCCATATAGTCCAATGAATCATCTTTATCCGCTTGACTGCTGCCGATGCTTGCGTCGCCACTATTTTCCAACATATCCCATTTGCTCGTTGTCATCGCTTGCGCTTCCACTGTTTCAGGATCAACCTGCTCCCATTTCGATTTGATAAAACCAGACAGTAGTCCAGTTGCTTTACCATCTTTGCCAAGTTCTTCACCAATCACCACACCTATAACATAACATTATTATTATAAACATAACAGTAATATTTATATATAAATAAATAAGGTAATTGAATACCATCATAATCGGAAGGAATCGGTGACGGACTTCTCATTTGCTGCTTCATGGCACTTTTCAGTAATGCAGCGCCGTCCATCGGCACATCTTCATCCGTTTCCCCCTCGACCGGACAGCCGTCAACATCAAGCATTTTGTCATCCATCACGTCTTCGACTTCCAATCCTAGGAACGTGTTCGTCAGTTTATCCATGAATAATTTCGGATAGATCGAATCCTCCCAGGCTTTTAACACTCGCATTACACGCATTTTGAATCCATCCGCTTTCAACCTGCCTTCCAGTTTATCGTAAGTGATTTTAATTTGTTTCATTATTTCGGGTAATCGACTCTCGAACGCGCGTCGATATGATGAGGCACGCGTTACTTTCACAGCACAATTATGCAGGATATCATTGATTAAATACAATCGGGCGATTTTTTTCGTTATAACGGTGCTCTCATTCGATAGCGATTCCATTATGCAGTCGGACACTTCCTCGGCAGCCTCGCTATGCTCGATACAAAACACCATCACTTCGGCGATCTTCTTTCGTTCGGCAGTTAAATTTCTTATTAAATCTTCAAGACGATCCCTTTGCCTACATATACAAAACATTCCAAATTTATAACGCGTACTACTGCTTGTAATTATTGGCAATATCATAATAGTTAGTGGATAAGTGTGTCATATTTATTATTATTATTATTTATTAACACGTTAACCACCTCCATGGAATAAGAAATGTAGCGTTCGCTAGGCTCCGTACTAATTTAGTCAATTCATAAATTGTGTTAATTTGTTGTTTATTGTATATTTCCAACACTATCTAAGATATCAAAGTAGAAAATTCCATTATATATCCACTCGGGTTTTATAGATATAGAAAAACTTGATTGCGTCAACACTAATACTCGGTAGGGTATATGGATAGCCGACCGCGAAGCTTGTTATGAAAATATCTAATAAGACACCAGCGCTGTATCGCTTAATGTGTTAAATGTGTCTGCATGTTTAAAGAAAATAAGCTCAAGTTAAAAGTTCATTTGTTACGATGCAATGCTTCCCATCTACGTCATTTGTTCATAACCTTATATATGTATAACTATGAATTAATGAAAATGAAATTACGTATTTGATAGCGTTCCTTTTGAGTTCGTTCTTTCATCTTCCTCGGAGATTAACTCCTCCGGCATTCCAGCAATGTAATTGTTCATTATAGGCGGCTTCCACGCTGAGCCATCTAACAGAAATAAGAATAACACTGAATAAATTCTTATCAAAAAATTTGTACGTTGACTCACCTTTGAACATTCTAAATTCTTTCGTAGACCATTCCTTTTGCGAATCCCCATGCATAATGGAATAAATTTTCCAACGATAATAAATATGAGCAGGACTTTGATTTTCAAATAGAAACCTAAAACGAATTAAACCAGTATAATTTACATTCCAGATATTTACTTCTGAAATATCACCACGCAAAAATATTATTATTGCAAAGAAAACAAAACAAACGATATTATTGTTTCAATAAGTTTATGAATATACAAAAAAATATGAATTAAAATATTAGTTTACCTAAACATAGGATTGTTTATTTCACGATTCATTATCATCGCTTCGAACATCGGACCCTCTCTCACAACAAACTCGACCATTCTATGAATTAACACTAATAATGTCCTATCGGTAGGTGTTACTACTTTAACCACAGCACGCTTTAAAATCTAAAATTTAGCCACCAATGTAAGAATATGTAAGATAGTAGTAGTAAAATGGGCACATACTTCGTTTAATTCTTCGGTTGATTTCGGAAGAACGTCTTTATCTTTTGGATGTGGTTGTGCATTGAATGGCAATCCAGATGGTGGCGGCGGTGATGATAGTTCTAGTAAAGCTGGTGGAATATAAATTGGATGCGGTGGTATAACAACTGATTTGCCCCAACCTAGTTTCATTTCATAACCGAGCACGTCTTTGCCTAAGATTTAATTCGATTAGATTTTGTTAAGTCATTTAACAAACAATTACCGTTCAAGTTACGAAGAGCGCGTTCGCCATCTTTTCGACTCATGTAGGCGACAAAACCACAATTTCTACCTCGCGACTTTTCTTCATCCGAGCGCGGCCACATTATTTTTATACTCGCTAATGGTCCATACCGTCCAAACACCTCCATCAACTGTTGCTCCGTTATCTAAAATACGATGGTGTTTATAATACAATCTCAAATATTGCAACCGATTTGACGTTAATGCAGCAAATTTGCCAATAAAAATTTTATATTTTTCTAACATACTATTTGCAATACTGCAACTATCAATCAGTATGATTAATAATTTTATTATCGCATAAAATGTACTATAAAAGTGCAACAAAAATGCCATTATGTTGCACGCATTCAGCTAACTCAAAAGCAGTGAAATCTTATTCAATTTCGAAATAATATACGAAAAAACAGTTGACAGTTTATATAAACAAAGTGAATATAAAAACTACAACCATATCCGGATAAAATTTAAATTGCGTTGATAAGATTGCCCACAAATTTGTAAAAAATGTATGTTTTAACATACATATGTTATCTGATGTGTATAATGGTGGATTTAATAATGACGATGTAAAAGTGTAGTTGTTGGTAACAACCCAATTTAACCATTAGTATGTTTATGTGTTGATAAATAACAAATTATATTGGTTGTTTTGAATCATAGTGATAGTCAAAAAATTCCGATTGACAATAATGACTATACGTCGTGTGTATATTCTCAATGAATACAATAATGGAAACTAACTTTAGGATTCAGATTGCCTAGATATAAATTAGTCGTTGTTGGATCTCCGTTATCGAAAGAACCAATATCACCGCTTTTAAGAAACAAATCCATATCGGATTCAATTGTATTTCTTAGTGCTCCTTTGTACTTTTGTCTTTCTTCGCGCTCCTCTTGAATTCTACACAGAAATAGACAATGGATGAGTATACATTGTGCTAGTGTTATAAATAAATCTCACTCACAATCGCAGTTCCTCTTTGAACGTTTCCAAGTTGGATTTGGTCGGTTGCTTCTTTTTACCTAAACGTTCCGGTTTTTTATCGGATGCTAGTAGCTTTGCATATGCTTGAGCCTGCTCCGCGCTAGAGAGTTCTTGACTCGCCAATCGTGATTGTGGTTTGTACAATTTACCTTTATCTTTTGTATCTTCCTCTGCAACATGTTCGTTTAAGTAAAAAATGAAGGAAATCATAAATGAAACATACTTCGTGCTCCAGCATCGTAGGTGCCTGCTTTAACCCAAACTTTGCTGCCCCCATTTAAAGGAGTTTCTTGGAATGTTTCGACAAACTCTTTAAATGCCTTCAAACAAAATTCAATCAATCGAGCTAATAAATTATTTAAGTGGTCAATGCTTACGTGTGCGGCAGCTTTTTCCTCCTCTTTTTTACGTTGTTCCTCCAATTCTTTTTTAGATAAATTACGTTTTCCCATCGTTCCGATGGAAAAGGCTTTGAGTTTTTGTTGTGGTATATTCTAAAAATGTAAATAATTAATTTATTGCGTTACCTTAATGATGATGCTGCGAAACTACCTTCATCTTGTCAGTCATAATGTAATTCAAACATTTAAATAAAAATTAAAACGTATAAATAACAGTTTAAGCTAATATTAAAAGAAATTCGTAAAGATTTGTACCGACATGATAAATATGAACCATATTTGTTTTACTTTGTTATGTTGGCATTACTCATTACAAAATGTCTTGAAAATACAAATTTAGCTTACAAAACAATCTTTGAAAACATTATTTTAATTGTGTTTATTGTTTGTAGAGGCAGCTTCATACAATATTATTTATTATTTTGAAGCGTAAACATAAACATAGATATAGTTTTATTTTAAATAATGTATGATTAAACGGTTGGCAACGGAAACTAAAACAAACATCCCTGCACTTTATTTTAAAATATAAACATCACATTTCCACACAATGGGTTTTGATTTAAAAAATGTTTTAATTAAAAAGCAAATAAGTATCTGCAAGTCAATACTAAATTGAGTAAGTTGTTATGTATACACTGCATAAGTTAAATGTTTATATATAAGCATATATTAAATATTAAAGAAGCTGTATTATTTTGCATGCAATATATCAATGAAATAACAAAAACAATTTTGTAAACTTACATATGTTATATAATACATATTTAAATTTTAATTTCATACAATATTGGGCATATTGGATAATGAGCGCAATGCGAAATTAGAATGTTTAATTAGCGCTTAAAGCTAGTCGGGATTTAGTTACTTAATCTATATACACTAAATGGCAACGTTGCCGTTTATTGCGACATTTTGTTGTTGTGTTGGCATTACTGACTTTTAATCCTTTAACCGCCTTTGTATTCCTCATTTAAACTATCAATAATTGTACAATAGAATAGATAGGTGTAGAGATCAATGCAAGATTTTTTTTTGAAAAAAATGGTTTTTAATAAAGTATTCACTTAATTAACAATTAAAAATGTTCATTCATCATACATTAAACTATTCAAAAGTAACATTGTAATTTATGCGTATAAATAAAATTATGAAAATTGTGTACTTACTAAAATATATCTCAATCGTTGGATTAAAAAAAAATATTTACAATTAAACTGTAGTGATTACTTAATGTTCTTTTTTCTCGCGCTTCTTCCGTTTCTTCTTCTTGTCAGGTAGTATCGTTTCTTGCTTTTTCCGTTCTATACAGTGACGACAATACCAATTCTCATTTTCATCCGGTGGTACTTGTATGCCCACACATACCCTATGAAATGAACATTAACATGTTATATATGTAATTATCAAAGAATGAAAATAGATTTACCAATGATACCATGCATCACAATCATCACAACCTATCATCGGACTGCCATCATCCTGTCGTCCACATGCTGGACATATCCAAACTTCATTGCCCTCTGAATCCTGTGATGTTTTTTAATAAGTAACGTTGAATAAAGGTCGGCGATCAAAGTACAACACTTACCAATGTATTGGTTGTATATGTATGTAATAATTTATAGAAGTATGGTATGTTATTACTTCTATTTATTATTATTCATTATACTTTGTGTTGTATGTGTGTGTGTTCATTAATGTATTAGGATTTTCAAACCTGACCAATAAAAATGATAATGATGTGTATGATAGAAATAATTATAAAATGATGCAAAGAAAGTAAAAGCCTCCTCAAATGCAGTTAGTATATTATTTTTATAAAATTCGGACGGTTGATTTTTTTTTCATGTAACAATGATGATATTATACTTGAATAATAAATAAATAACAATATATATATATATATATATATAGTAGACTTATTTAGACATATTTAGACCGTGTGAAAAAAGAATGTCTTATTTCAGACAATTACGTCTTCGCGTTTTAATTTTGTAACCCCTTACCTTCATCGGCACCTGTCGTTTATTCGGTTTTAGAGTTTTCGGTTTGATGGGATGAATTCTAGGCCGCCCAGGGCCTGGATGATTTCGGTGTGCAGGCACAGCTGCAGTATCCTCCTTATGTTCTTCCTCTGTTATAAACTTAATACTTTAAACATTTTGCCAAAACAAAACTAGTGTTTACTACAAAAATGCATGCAAAACACAAAAAAACAGAAATTAATCAAACAAAATAGAGTAAAGCACAACATGCATAAAGAAACCTCAACCAAAATTAATAAAAAAATTAACTGTAATGATCACAACTCGAATGATGTTGGATGATGACATGATTGAAATCGATTAAAATTATTTATGTTGTCAGTATTTTGGTCAGATTTGAGATGTGAATGAAAATCTGATGTTTGTACATATATACATAGTTTAACATAGTTTGTACCCTCGCTCATTTACTTACTATATATTTTGACTGTACAGTTGTACTGACATCATCATTAGGATCCTTTTTAAGTTCTTTAGGACGTATTTTAGGATTTGGTTTAAACATAGACTTCTTCATTTGAAGATGAAATGAGTCAGGATTATTATCTTTGAAAATAAATGGCATTAATTATTTTATCCTATCGAGTTATGAAACATTGCGTTTTGATATTTTTTTTTTCTAATTTTTTTTCTTCTTCGATATGTTAAACACTTCTAAGAAATGAGAAATCATTAACAAATAAGCAATTTTGTTTGAAAATTTAAGTACCCCAAAAATTTGGTTAAGATAAGTTTTAAGAAATACATGTGATTAAAATTACGATGAACATTTATACAAAATAATAATAATAATAATAAATATACAGTCAAATCCAGTGATATGCATAACGGACAACCTATTAAATATGAAAATACGTATCAAAGAAATCTTTAACCACCCAACACTAAGCTTCGTCACACAAGCGAGTAAAATTTAACTAAAGAAATTCGCAGCTTCGTGACATACACAGCTAGAGACATATTTCCCGTTTTCGATTCGGATTTTGACTTCTAAATCGAATTACCCAGACTTAGAAGTAGGAAAGAATTACCTAAGACAGGCTGGATATCAAATGTAAACAAAAACTGATGTCGATGATCATTTCTTTCTACAAAACGGCAATTAGTATACTGAGAGCAAAAGGCAATAGATATATCTTTTGTTTACATTTTATATCACGGTTTATTAAGACAATACCTTTCTACTTCTAAGTGTGTGTGGTCTGATCCAGAACCCACAACTCGAGTAGGAAACGACAATATACCCCCAGAACTCTATTCCCTGCATATCGCATTTCATGTTAAATATTCTTTTTCCATCATATAACAATTGTTTACGTGGTATCATTTTCTCTCTGTCACAATTTAAAGCCCGCAATTCTTTGTTTGTTTGCGAATTTGATAACAAGCTTTTACATTGTATACTTTGAATACTGTATAAATTGTTTATTTATAGAGAAATTGATATTTTCCACTTTCAGGAAGAAAGCAAAACATCTAAAATCCATAATAAATTATGATTTTTACCTAGAAAATACGTACAAACCAAATATTTCATTGTTTCGTCAAGAATATCATGTTAATAAAGCAATAACTTTTGCACTAGAATAGTCAAATTTGAAAAGCCGACAAAAATAAATTGCTGTAGACATGTTTTGTGCAAAAATATTTGAGAATATTAAGATTCCCTCGATTTTTGCTCTGTCAGACAAAATTTTAGAGTGTGAGGCAAGTCTAGGTGATTAACGTGAAAATGCCAAACGGGTACGTATTCGAGCAATTTGAGTAGTTCAACATGATAGTGGAACTTAGATCACTCAAAAGATTATATTCGATCATCTTATGGAAGATGATCCTGCGTTAAACTAAAACGTTTCAGTTTTTAAATCCAGCTAATTTGGGTCGCGCTGAAAGAATGTGTCTACTAAATGATTAGTAACTAAAAGTAGGTATACGCGTTGTACCTCTTACAATGTATAATATTTAACAGTTTTACATTAATATTATGAACGATTTTAATAAAAATTAAAGGAAACATTGATTAAAGTAATATATTCACGCAAGATTATTTAAGGAATGGCAAGAGTTGATTATTTTTCACTTTGGGTCCTCATAATATCTCAATAGTTTAAATAAATATCATAGATATGTAGATATAGTGTAGTTTAGCCCCGAGAGCGTACTCCCAAATCGGGGCACCGTAACTTAGGAAACGGGGTGACTGCCCATATAGAGAAGTAGGGTAAAATTAAGCAGGATTATCTTAAATAGGCGTGAGATATAATGAAAACAAAAAATGATACCAATGTTCCTTTCTTTCTACAACACGCCAAATAGGATATTGAGAATCGTATGTAATCGATATCTTTTTTTGTTTACATTATATTTCACCTGCTTAAGATAATTCTGCTCTAATCTACTCTATTTCTCTATATGGGCGGTGACCCCGTTCCCCAATTTACGGGGCCCCGGTTTGGGAATACGCTCCAAGGGCCGGAGCAACGAATAGATAAATAAGGCTAGGGCCCGTATTCATGCTCCATCTTTATATATTATTTATTACTGTATATGTAATATCGCATTTTATTGTCCCCGTGAATCGTTCTAAGTATCGAGGACGATGTGCTTATCTCCTTAGATAGCAATTCAAGGAAACAATTTAAAAGGACTGTTGGATATGTAAGGCAAATTGATTTTGTATATATTAAGGTCCACTGTAGGCTTAATCCGGCCCTGCTGAAACGCATTATCATATTAAATTGTATGGGAAAAATTATTTCACATAACGAGTGAAGTTCTGTAAGGAATTATGCTTTTTATACGGGGCTTGACTGTACTGGTATTTTGTATAAATGTTCATATCTAGAATAAACCAATTTTCAAAACTAATAATAAATCGCCAATTAAAATTATTGCAAGCAATTACAAAGAACTAAATAATAAATTCAAATAACTTTTTGTTGTAAGAAATAAAAACAAAATGTTTGCAATTTTCGAAATAAATAAATTAGTAATGTGCAAGATAATCTAAATGTAAAACAACACTTACTTGTTGGAAACATTGGTTGTGGTGGATTAGTCTTTGGTTTTGGTTGACCAGTCACCAGCGCCGAGATCTTTGCCAATTCTGGTGACAATTCGCGTTTATTAACATCGTTCGATTCCTTACTAACACGCTCCTCTTTGTCTTCATCCTCCTCTTTTTTAGCCACAGGCTTAATATTGCTAAACAATGCATAAGAATAAATAATAAGGTGGCGGCTATTAATAACTTACAACTTTTTAGAGTCGGGCGTCTCCGGTCGAGGCGATGGTGTACCCAACTTCAACGTTAATTTTGGTATCGCTATCTCGAGATTTTCACGCAACTGCACATACACAATACAAATGTTTACAATATTTATAATATACAATATTAATCGTAAAATACCTCTTTTTCTTTTCGTTTCTCCTTCTTCTCTTTCTTAATTTTATCTTTGTCTTTCTTCTCTTCTTTCAGCTTCTTCTTCTCGGCTTTATTCTTTATTTTATCCTTCTTATTCTTTTTCTTGATCTTATCCTTCTTCTCCTTCTTATGCTCTTTCGTTTTCTTTTCCGCTTTGGGCGAGAGAATTTCGTCATCGTTGATTAGAGGGGGTGATGGAAGTGATTTAGGTATTGGGTCTTCCAACTTTGGCGGCCTGTTTAAACTAAGAGGTAGATTTGGTGGGATCGGTGGCTGCTTGGCCAAATCAAATAAAGGAAAATTCATACATATCGGTGGCGGTATTAGGCCGGGACCGGAAAATGATGGAAAGAATGGAGCGGGAAACGGAAGTGCAGATGGTAGCAATAAATTAGGTGGTAGAACTTGCGCTTCTGGTGTTTTTGGCCGATCCAAATCTCCGAAACCTCCAGACTCTGAATCTAACCGTGTTGGACTAGACGTTTTCTGAACCTTAATATAAACATTTTTTTAAAATTTGATTAATAATTAGCAATATATGATAAATGTGTACCTTTTTGACTTTTGTTTTATCTTTACGTTTACGTTTTTCTTTAGTGACAGGCGGGCTTTGTGAGATCATCTCGGGTGTTTTTGGCGTTGATGGAGTGCCAGGTGGCGAATCATCATCGAAATACAATTTTTCTTGTTTTTCCGGTTTGGCTGCAGGTGCAGAGTCGACCAACTCTATGGTAATATCATTCGATATGTGCAATTTACTATTTGTCTCATTTGATTCGTCAATCACCAAATCTGGGGAGCTTTCCCTCGATTCCTCTCGTAATATATCATCTTTGCTGGCTTTAGACGATGACTTCGCTTCCTTCTCATTCTTTACGTTTGATATTTTCTTAAATATATCCACCTTCTTTTTATCCGGCTCGGTGAATAGTTTATCGACGCCCTTTGTTTTCGCTGGAATCGGTGTGATGGTTGTATTTAGTTTTTCCGTTTTTAAGCGAGCAGCCGCTAATGTTTTATTAACCTTATTCGTTTTATTGCTAGCTGGTGCGTTTGGTTTCGCATCGGTATTAGTAACAGCGTTATTATTAGGTGCCGCTGGTGGTCCGTTTGTGTCTTTACCAGCGGCGGCTGCGGCCGCAGCAGCCTTCATTTGTTTCAGCTTAACGACATCCTTCATAGTCGCCACTTTATTGATTTTCTCATCGAAGCCAGGTTTAAACAATTCCTTGCCAATCTTCTCCCTCTTCTTCTCATTCTTTTTCGATTGCTTCGTTGACTTAACGCCGTTGCTATTGTTCGGTGGAAGTGTGGTTGAGTTGGGAGATGTCTGAACTGATGGAAGTGGTGGCGCTAATTCAACTGGTGCTAATGGCGTACGCGATTCGGGCAATTTTCCTTCACGGGCAGGTGAAATATATCCAGACGTTGTCATCATAACACTGCTAATTTCTCTTGTGGGTCTACCTTCTTCTTCCGTTAGCATTCTGATAATGAAAATAACATGCATATATATGTATGGATCCACATCATCTATGAATATCAATAATTATAATATATACCTAGGACGCTTAAATGATTCACCCGGTGAAACATCCGCAGGTCGTTTGAATACAGGTGTTGTCACCGTATCTACATTAACATCGTCATTTTGTTCCGATTTTATCAACTCCTTTTCATTTTCATTTTCTAGAAATTGATGATATAAATATGATAAGGATACACGCTAATAATCATGTTCCTGTACCTTCAATATTTTGATACATAGGAGGCAAATGTTCATGAATGTGAACAGGTCTTGTAACAACTTCTTTGCTGCCCGGTTTTAGGAAATTCAAACTGTTTTCTTTATTTAATGGGTATTTAGGTACAGTGCATGGCGGTGGTCCAAAATTTACATAAGTAACATATTCCTCCAATTCACTTAAATTTATATGATAGTCTCTAAACGCCAGTCCCAAGTGATCTAGATTAGGTTCAACACAACCAACTGCAACAAATAGTATGATTAAAAGGCATTAAACTCAAATATGTAACTCACATTCGTTGGCATAATCATGTGTGCTTCTTGCTAGCTGTGTTGTAAATTGTATTGCAATATCTGTTAGTATTTCCAATGGTGTTGATTGAATTGAATTCCATCCTATCGTTTGCAACATTTTTGCTACAGATACTTTGATCATATCCCTCGAAAAATCTTCACACATTTTGTTTATTTTTTGTACTTAACCAAAACTTATGTAAATATTCCTAGCTTTATTGTACTTCATAGACTATTGTTGATAGAACTTATATTGCTATTAAAACCCATTTAGAATAAAATGTATTAGCACCTAAATATTTCAATCTATTTATTTTTTAATTGTTTTAAGCGACGGGAATGTCATTTCTGCTTGCTTAATATTGTCATGGCGCATACACATGAAGTGCGCTACGATTGGCTTGAAGCAACCTGAAGCATGCTAAAGATGCTAAAGCAATCCAAATAATAATCGGGAAAATAACACGTTCACTTGTGATGTTGCTAACTTCACTGTTGTTAAATCCTCAAATTCTGCCAAATGTCAAATATGTGGTTATAAAAGTTTTGGAGAAAGCGAAATAAATTAGAAAATATTAGAATTTGTATATTAATACTTAATGAAACTGTAACGAAATTTTGAGCGTCAAAATGATTTTAAAAAGAGTGTCAAATTTAGCAAAGGTAATAGAAGCATTCAAGATAAATAATTATTTAAAATTTTGTTTTTTTTAGAAATTTGCAAATGTAAATGTACGAAACTTCGGCTATATACCAATTGTGGTGGAACAGACTGGAAAAGGAGAACGTTCCTACGACATATATTCGCGATTGCTAAAAGAACGAATTATTTGTTTGATGGGCCCTATTAATGACGCTATAAGTTCCGTAATAATCGCTCAATTATTATTTCTGCAATCTGAATCCAGTCACAAGAAGATAAATTTATATATTAATAGTCCTGGCGGTTCGGTTACCTCTGGCTTAGCTATTTACGACACAATGCAATATATACAATCTCCCGTTGCTACATGGTGTGTTGGTCAAGCGTGCAGCATGGGATCGCTGCTTCTAGCAGCGGGAACCCCAGGAATGAGATATTCATTACCACATGCACGGATCATGGTGCATCAGCCATCCGGTGGTGCACAAGGTCAAGCCACTGATATACAAATTCAAGCCGAAGAAATCTTAAAATTGAAGCGACAAATTAATCAGTTGTATGTTAAACATACTGGATTACCGTTAGAGAAAATCGAAAGTAGCATGGAACGTGATAAATTTATGAATCCAAATGAAGCATTAGAATTTGGACTTATTGATAAAGTGCTTACCAATTCAACTAAAAACAATAAAACAAATTGTTCGTAGTTGTTAATGATGTTAGATGTAAATAATAATATTTCTGTTTTTCCAAGAATGATCAGAACAATGAAATTATTTAATGAATAAATTTTGGTAAGCCACAAATTGTTTTTCCTATAAAATTACTTTCTAGAAATATAAAAATTATGGCTATTTCAAACCGAGTGGTGACTAAATAATTGAAATATCAACATTGCACAATTTTTATGAAAACAATGCTATATTTAGCTTTATATAATATTATATAAGCACGCTTTATTTTTATACAACAATAATAGTTAATTATTACTATAGATCGAAGACGGATTTTAATTTTTAAACTATACTATAAATGTGGAAATTAATTATAAGTAATAACAGCATCTTTTAAATGCTTCATTTGACATTATACAATTTTGGAGTTTGGTAAATCTCAACTTTTCGAGTAGGAATAGTTGGTTTTAGGGTTCTCGAAGTGTATTTTTTTATTATGCTTGCACTGAGAGAGAGAAAAAGCTTTATGTCTACTTGGAAGTTTCAGTTTGAGTTTTGTCGACCCTCAAAGGTGTATTCAGAATACGCTCCCAGATGCTGTGGACTAAAATGTGAGATTACTTCGAAAACAATACATTTATCACTTCAGTGCAAAACAGGGCATACTTCCATGAAATGCATGAATTTCGTAGACTACATTTGGCGCGTATGTATGTACAATAGCAATTAAATTACAAAGCGACTCGTGTGTGATGGAAACAATATTCAAATTTAATTTTATAGATACATAAGTATAGTAATTTTATGTTACTACTTACTAATTCTTTCTTACCCTTGTTTTTAATAATTTGTACATAATTTCATTAAAATTATGTCATACATATACACACATTTATATAAATGGAGGCAAATAGTATTCCATTTTTAAAGTACTGCACCAGAATAGATGCGATAGTTCCACTATTAAACACTATATCGAATGTGAGACACTTTGGGGAATAGTTTGGAATCTGGGGCAGTTTTGCCACATAAATATGGGATGATATCTGGTCAGCTTAATTTTTGTAAAGCAACTGACAATAAAAATACAATTTTATGAATTTATATATATATTTTAATCTCAGTAAAAATAAGTATATAAAAAGTGATAAAAAATTTATTAGAAATTATAAAAACTTTAAAAATTTAAGTATTGCTTTTTATAAACACATTAAGAAACTATATTTTATTATTAAAATAATAATAATAGATGAAACATCGAACAAAATTTAATGTGAAAGAAAAAAAAGCATTTGAGTTTTAAACATACATCAGTCAGTCATTCAGTCAAAATTAAATCTATTTATTAATTGATTGAAGATTTAAAGTGCGATGAAATTGAGCTTAAAAACGAATATACTGTACAGAAGACTTATGCTAATAAAAACTTATACAAATATTGCATTACATTCTTCTTTTGGATATGATAGAAATTCATTCATTTGTTTCTTTTTAACTAAATAAGAGTACATCATTATCATTTGAGTACAAATTTATTATAAAAATCATTTTAGAAATACATTTATAAAGACCTAACTTATAATATTGCGATTCAACATAAAACTACTACTGTGCTAAGGATTGGCAAATGATGGGCATGTAGAGAGCTGAGTTGTTTTCTTTTCTTTTTAAAAAATATCGTATTATAAAATTACCTAGGTTTCATTCATTATTTCTATTATATTATTATATAATAATACAATTCAATTCATATTCATTTTGATTCAGCATCAAACACATAAAGTAAAAATAATGAGTTACATTTGTTTTCATATCGTTTCGTTTCGTTTCCTTTCGTTACATTTACTAAATAATTACTTAATTTCGGGAGCATTTATATGTAACACGTTTTTTCGGAATGAAAAAATTAAACAAAAAAACATATGATAAGAGTAAAGCATAAGTCAGGTACTTTTTCTCAATTTCATGCGATTATGCGAGGGGATGGCGCTTTTATGGCATGATATTATGATAAAACATTTTAACCTATTTACATAATTATATGGTTTATAAAAAATTATACCACATGAATCCGACCATCACTGTCAGAGATCATTAACATGACA
Organism: Adinopsis sp. GC000173; assembly: GCA_030264715.1. Classification (NCBI taxonomy): domain Eukaryota; kingdom Metazoa; phylum Arthropoda; class Insecta; order Coleoptera; family Staphylinidae; genus Adinopsis; species Adinopsis sp. GC000173. Next base: position 47,665 of record JARJDW010024537.1, on the reverse strand, counting down.
TACTAATACATTGAATGCTAGTTGATCACAAAATATTTTTCAAATAACACAGTGATCGTATAATAATAAAAAAACAATTACTAACAATAATTTATGATGGAAAAAAATAATGATGATTTAATACTATAGATGCTATAAACAATCAATAATAATAATATAATAATAATAATAATAATAAAATTTTTAATTAACATTTTCTTCTTAAACATTAGAATGAAAAACAATCACAACAAGGGACAGAGTACGGGTCAGAGTTCTACGAAGGTGATATCATACAGATCTTCATTAACCACCTTTAACTCTAGCAGGAACAGATCCTCGTTGCAGTAGTATGCTAGCATATCGTCATCAATCTTGGCTGTGATGCTGAAATACACAAAACGAATCACATTACTTTTTTTCAACTATCCAAGTAAATTGATACGGAATTAGTATGCGAATGCGATTGCTAGTAGAGCCATTAGTTTTGTTTGTCACACCCAGCTACCTATCACTCACAATATCTCAGCACTAACACTTACCCTTTTTTGTTTTTGCGATACAAGTTATTTATGCTCGAAGCAGAAATTTTGTACTTATTCTCAATCTGCAAAATAAGGAAAACAGAATTAAATTTCTGAGAGAAAAATAATGCATTTCTGTCTTTCTTCATTTAGCATAGATTTAGAAGAAGTACTGAGCTTTATATTTACATACAGAATGAAATGAAATGAATTTGAAAATTTACTAATATGATTGATTTTGATATTTGGCAAATATTAAATCATTAAGTTTATGTGCGTTTATTATTACATAAATAAATGAATTGATATTATTCAACAATCTTTCTAGGTGTTTTTAGGTTTTACACACACAACAAAGTATTGTACGAGTAGATATCATCATATATTTAACGCGAGTCTATTTATTTGTTGTTGTTTTTGTTGTTTTGTTGTTATTATTATGACATGCCAGTTTAGTGGTGTTATTTATTTGGCATTTTGAATGAAAATGTGTAAAGCCCAGTACGTCCAGGTCCATGCATACGTTAAGCATAAGCAAGCCAACCAATATAATTATCGTTGATTAGATATTTAGAACAAAATTTATACTATTTATCAATAATTAAGTTAAGTAAGTGGAAACTTACCGCATTCAATAATCCGGTCGTGGTCGGAGGCACCACATGTAAAGGTGTATAAACATCCTCGGCTTCCTGACGAACATACAGCATAACGCGTTCATTCAATGGCGGTGGTCCAGTGGCGCTGGCATTACCTAATCCACCATTTCCAGCGCTGGCCGCTAGCATTTTGGCACGTTTCAGCGGTGGCGAGAATACAGCTCCATCCGTATTCATATTATTATCTAGAATTGAGTCCTTCTTATCTGAATCGGGCGGAAAATGATTGTGAAATTTCAATGTTGGAGTAGTTGGCGGCTTCGATGCAGTGTGAAGTAGAAAAGGCGATGCTGATTTAACGTGTTCATTTCCATGAACGGTTGCGTTTAATGAACCATCGTTTTCATGGCCATAGAAGCCTTGCAACTCCATCGTCGCTAGCTGAAATTGAACACTTGATCGTAGCGAAACGCATTATTTGTGAATTTGCGTTATATCATACCTTATCAATATCTTCGGCGGGTGAGAATAGAACTGGTGGCTTATTAAGATCGCTCATTGAATAAAATTCGGATCTTTCGCACATTGGATGATACAATTCATCCAACTTCTTGCGACCAGTTGCAGTCATTTTTCTTTTGGCAGCTCTCCGTTCTTCATCTCTTGTCTTTCGTTCAGCTCCCTTTATATAATAAATTATATTAAATAGTAAATAAATCATTGCATCATTTATTATTATTATTATTATTATTACCTTATCACAAAATACTTTTATTTGGCAATATCCCCTATGCGAAATACTCGTATCTCTCGGATCTTCGTATGTATCAATTTGTAAATGTAAAGGCAAACCTTTAACTCCTTTCTGACTACTAAAATCAGTACTCAGACATTGTACAGCTATATTAATCTAAAATAGAAGTAAAGTAACGTAAATAAAGTTTTATAGCCGCGCGCCAAGAAAACAACAAATCGTACCTTTGCTGCGCTTTCCAAAGGATTCCAGTATACAGCAATGGCATTGTGAGCAACTTCTTCTATACAACCAACTAAACCAATACTATTCTTCGTGTCTTTAAAATAAGAAAGAAGAAGAGAACGATAAGATAAATGAATAAGCAAAAAAGAAAAAGAAAAATAAGCAAACATAAACAAATCACTTTAAAACATTATATAACCATAAAATAATTTGAATAATTTTTGTTAAAACTCACCAACCAACCAACAAAGTTTGTGTTAAGCGGCGTGTAAGAATAAATTACATATCATATATAATAAAATTTAAATATTCATATAAAAATTGCAGTCCATTAGCAAGTAATATACAATATTTATTGCATGAATGCCAAGAGTTTATAACAAAACGAATATATTTGTAATTCTCGCAATATAATTGCTATTGGAGCGTCGTCATTTTAAAAGAATTATTGCTTATAGAAAAACTTTTTTATCATTCATTACACACACCTGCATCCAAAATCCTTTGCTTAACTGAGTGTTGCCGTCCATGCCAAAATTGCCATGCTTTAATCTCATCTTCAGGGCTTTTTTCCTCTCTGAACATTAGCATAACAATGCTCTGTAAATGTAGAAAAAATGCACGTATAAGTGATTTTAATTAATTATTACGTATCAGTTATATGGAATTGTAAGGTAATTAAAAATTAATTAGATAAATGTCTGCATTATAATTATGACTAAACTAAAGCAACGTGATTTAAATGTTATTTTTATTTTTATGTTTACGTATATCTGTATATGTATATACCATATAGATATATAAGTGTTATATATATGTTGTATATGTGTATGTATGTATGTATACTACCAAAAAATGGCGTAATTTATTCTTCAAGGTTCGAGAGCAATTTGCAACATTTATAAAAAATTATAACATTTACGTAGGCTGTCATTAAAGCTATTTATTTATATTAAATAAAAATTTTCATTTCAATAAATAAATTACAACATCACTTACTATTTATAGTTCGATAATTGACAAAATAAATCGTAATTGAAACATAGAAATAACGATTCGAGTTAAAAAGAAAATGATAATTTCATACATATTTTAATTAATTAAATAAATAATCGATTAGATTGGCCGTGAACGCGATAAGCCAGAAAAACTAGATCTGTTTATACACAGCATTTCTTTGCCTATTTGGAATACAACCAACCAAAGTCAATGGTCAGAAGTTCTGCTGCAGCAGCTGCATTTATCATACACACGTAACGAGTAAACTGAAAGACTCTTGACAAATGCTACATACATACATACTTGTTGTACATACGTATATATATGTTTATAATACATACATACACCTCTCTATGTACGAGTACGATGTGTATATAGCAAAATGTAATCACGTTAGTGCAAGAGATACTAGTCTCATTAAGAAGCGATCCCTTAAATTACCTTTAATTATAGCAATTAATTCAAAGTCAAATAAATATCTGTTAATTAAAGGTAATGATCGGTTTTTTTTCTCCTTTTTTTCCAATATATTTATATAAAGCCTACATACAATTTGCGAAATTATTATCAGATAATGCATGAAATTAAAATGAAAAAATGTTGTACGCGTATACGAGTGGTTAGTTGATGGTTGTCGTCTCTTACCTTGACAGTTTGTGATTTGAGTTGCTTGTCAGGATCTTGTATGTACTCTAATGTTATTCCGTAAAATTGTCCTTTATTAATATACGTGATGCGATCGTCTTCGCGTCGCTGTGATGTGGAAATTGGCGTTTCCAAGTGGTATTTGAAACCCACCGGCGAAAATCTATATCATTCAATCAACAAACAACACAAGAATAATAATAAAGATGTGATTTTTTAAAAGATAATTGCATGTTTAAAAATAAGTTTACGTAACTTTATACTATATAACTAGAACAAGTAAAACATTTTTGTACTTACATTTTTGGAATTTGTATCTTATCCGCATCATTTTGACGTCCAAAATCATGCCACGGTCTACTTCTTGTACTCGGCTGCGAGCCTGGTGATTGAGATGAATTACTTCGCTGACTTAGTGATAATGGGTCTAATAATCCTGAGTTACTCTGACACAATTCGGTGTAATCAAACGACTGTAACAATGGTTTAATTGTCGTATATATTGTACAATATGTATAGATTGAGATAGATTCATTCATTCGTGCAATGCGGCGCAACGCATTACACTTCTTACATTATTACATTAATCGTTATTGATTATTATTATTATTATTATTATGCTTATTATTTAAATGCATAAATGTAGTATGAATGTATGAAATGTTGTTGTTGTTGTTATATTATTATTATTATTGAATATGGTTGAATGTTATATGTTATTGAATTATTTATTGTATTAGTTAGGACTACTACTAAACTCACCTGTTGCATAGTATTTTGATCGCGTGGCGTAATTGCGTCGGCACCAATGCCGCTATCGGGACTTGGTAAATCCACAGTGAGGCCGGCAGCCGTGGCGGCAGCAATCACCCCTTTACCATGATATGCACTCGATTGACGCACATATCGTTCAACAAAACTTGCGGTTGTACCGCCGCCACCCGTCGCCGTCTCATCGCCATAAGCTAATTGACTTTGGCGCAGTTGGGCCGAATATACTGGTTCGGGTGTGCCAGCTCCGGAGGCCACGGTGGTGAAGTACTCACGATAATAGGGTTCAGCTACAGAAAATGCAGTTGTACTACCAGATCTGACAACATTTGTAGTAGTATAACCACCTGATCCTGTTACGATGCCGCTTTGTGTGTATTGTGTCACATGATCGGATGTGTAAGGTATCGGCGAAGGTGTTCCGCTGCCACTGTGAGCGTTGCTCATGGAGGCGAATATTTGCGCACTATACATTGCTGGCTTGATGCCATCCGTAGATATAAACTCAATCGGACCAGTATTCGATCCGTCCGCTAATAGGCTACTATGCGTTGAAGTTGGCGTTCCGTTTACCGATCGTGAGCCGTGCTGCGGCGAATTTAATCCACGATGATTTTCGTCCTTGATTGAATTCACATCAACCACCAGGTCTCCGGGCTGGCTACCACCAGAGGACACCAGCACGACCTATAACCACAAACATTACTCTCACTCGAACTAAATCCACACAGAGCGCGATGTACAATTTTACTTTACGCATCATGATTCGTTATTAAACTTTCAATTAAAACTAAAACCCATCACCATTATTTGATTTATTATTTTGCTAGAATGGCTATATGTATAATATATTAATATCTTTCTAGCAATAATCGCATTAATGCCAATAATGAAATTATTATAGCCGAATCCCCGCGACATTTGTAATTAGAGATGTTGTATGTTGTAATTAATTAATTATGTATATTAATTATTAATCACCTTATGTCGTTGCTGATGTTTGCTCACAATAATCGATCCATCTAAACCAGGCGAACTAGAATCTAATTTTCTATGATGGCTTAAATCTTCAGGTTCGCGTTTCACAATCTGAAGATTTTGCGTGCCGGAAGCACTAGGTTGCGCGTAGCCGACGTGTTGATTTATAAATAAACCTTGAATGTCCTGGGAGCTTAACTGACTAGCACCACTCAGAGGTGGAGTCAGTTCGAGACCCGTCCCACTGACTAATCCGTTGGTAGTCTTTAACTGGGATGAAAGAATACCACTGGATTGCGAACTAGCCCTATAATAAAAAAATCATCTCTTACATATAAGGAAATCATAATAATTAATAATTTTGCATTACTAATTGCATATATAATTAACAGCAATCTTTAAGTCAACCAGAATGGTTATCTGGCTGAGACAATTTATGTAGAGTAGGGATGATTGCAAACAAGCTTATAAGTAGGCAATATAAAATCTTACTGATTTTACTTATATGACGACGACGCTTTTATATAAAATAAGTAAAAACAACTTGAAGCAATCACTCGCATAAGCATACGAGTGAGCAAGTAAAAGAAGCGCAAAACGAAAAAAAAACTTTTTAATACATTCTTAGCTATGTCATCACTCATTCCAATTCATTGTATATCGTTCCCTCTTGTATGATTTCTTATACAAATTTATTCTTATTGTATTCGCAACTATTCTTATTCATACATCGAGAGAGCATCTCCGTGTCTACAAAAATGCCTAACCCTTTTTTTAATAGTCCCTATTGTGACATATGATCTTGATCCTGCTGAATTTCTTATCTTTGCATTGTATTACTGTGTCTATATATGAAATGAACATGAGCATACATTAAAAACATCAACAACCAAAAACATGGTAAACTATTTCTCTACTATACCATACATACGGTAGTATACTGTACTATATCTATCTCTCTATCATTCTATCTCAACCGCATATACATAACATTCGTACATACAAATGTAAGGTATGGAATATGGACGGTGGTAGAGGGCAACGCGCGCAAAAAAGTGCAAGGTTTATTTAATTTAATTTAAAAAAACATATGGGGTACAAACCGATACAATCGAGATCATGTTACTATATAGATTAAGATAAGAATTTTAATAAGTTGGATTAAAATTACATATGTACTAGTATATTCTCATATCCCTAAGGGAGAAACCAAAACGTTACAATACAACAACTGCGCGAAGAAGATTATATGCGATGCAATCGGGATTACGGACTTTTGAATAATTTTGATTAAATATTGATAGAGAATCCCTCATTCCTCTTTTATTTATAACGTCTATTTTTTTGATTCTCATCGGTTAGTTAAGACATACGTAACATTATATGAAAAAGTATCTATACGATAATAAAATAAAATACACACACACTTGCTTTGTATAACTAACATAACCTAGCATTATTATTATTATTATTATTATAAAAATTTAATAATATAAAGTAATAATACAAGGTAAGTCTCACAAAATTAAATTTATTAAATATTGACGCGTTACGCCAAAGAATATAGCTAACATAACCTAACATTATTAGTATTTTTATAAAAATTTAGAAATATAAAGTAAAAACACAAGGTAAGTCTCACAAAATTAAATTTATTAAATATCGACGCATTACGACTGTTAAGTCATCATTAGAACTAAACTATTATTATTAATAAGAATCGTCCACCAAGTAGAATATTAATAATCAAGCTCGAAAATTTTGAAACGTAAAATATGTATGCATGAGTGTATATAATGAAAAAACGCTGCTTAAAGTTAAAATTTGTTTATAGTGGTGATGCAAATTTGTGTAATGAATTGAAAAGGGTAAAAAGGCGCGATGTAGGTATTGGCCTAGATAAATCAAGGCTTTAAAAGTCGGGTACCAGACGACGCATCCTATAAATTATGAGGAAACGGTTTATATAACTCGAAGGGGCTTAGAAAATTCATCTTCATATAATCCTATTGTATTCGGAAAGAAATTATGCGCGCGTAGTGATATAAATTTTCTCTGCTGCTTAGTAATGCATGCATATGTATGTATGTTTGAATGTATGTTTACGTGTAGAATAAAAAATGTAATGTAATATATAAAGATGGAATGATAGAATATAACTTACGGCCAAATATCCGCCAATTTGTCTTTGGAATCTGTAGTTAGTGTTGGTAGTTTGTAATACTCGTAGATGAGGCCCATGGTGGCGGTTTGGTCCTCGGCACCACCGCCAATATTGAGCATTGCAGTGGTGGCTGCAGTGAGGGGATGTTCGTAGTAGGCTCTCCAGGTTTGTTGATCCTCTGGAGGGGCTCCCCCCTCGGGCATCTCTGCCATACCCCGGGGACCCAATTCGCCGTTGTTGCCTGAGACGACGTGATTCTCCAAACTTTCTTTACGTTTCCTGAAACAAAAACCGCAACCCATTAAATTAGCAACAATACTTTGCCGCAACTGTAATTATACAAACACAACACACTTTCAAAGTATTCACTCAATGAAGCAAGTAGTCAAACCCGTTTATGTTTCATTCAATGTTTCAATCGTAAATATGTATATAGTGGCCATATAGTTAGATTACTACTAGTAGTTAAAGAACTTGAAATGTATCACTTTCTCGTAATGGCACGCGGTTGTCTACGATTTTGCAAATTGATATAAAAACGTGCAGATCATCATTCTGCGCAATAAACAAGTTTATGAATGATCATTACTTTATACCCACCATTTAATAATAATAATATTTTAATTTCTTTTCTGTACTTGTGTATACGTATAATACGTATAATACGTTTTATTCATTTTTTTTTCTGTATCATTTCATTCTGTCTGTATGTATTTCAAAAAAATACAAACATACAATTAATTGTAATCAAGGACGATATTCGCGAAAGCTTAAAAAGTTCTGACCATAAAACAGTATCTAATCGAATGTTGCTGGTCTGCCGCATAAATGTGACCACACCTTCAGAATTAATGTCTCCACTTCTAGACATGTCATGATCAAGATAAACAAGCAGAGACCGCAGATGTCGTCTACACATATAGATTAAGAATTCACAGTTTTCTAAGACTTTTCTCGCGTTCACACAACTTTCAAACTCTATAAATCCAATCGATAAAAAATAAATACTAAAATACTAAGAAGAAACCAAACTCAATTCAAGTCAAGTCAAGTCAAATTCTAGCAACGCTTTTAAATAACTTTTAAATAAATTACATAACTATTTAACATTTTGACTAATTCAAAACGTTAATTTCCATTATGCTCTACCAATTAAAATTCAAATTCATTCAATATTATTCCTAATAAATTAATACAATACCCAAAGGATTTTGCATGTCTAACATTTCGGGTAATAAATTTTCTATAAAAGACAGGTCGTAATAGCTAAATAAAAATGAAAAAGCCGCAGGCCGTTGTTTTTGTAATACTGATCACACGGCGACCTTTAAAACGATGCCTGAATTTTGATTTCAGGTGGCTGCTTAAACACAACACACAAACGCTCAAACGTTCAAACTCAAACAAACACACAAACGCTCTTTTTCATTTATTTATTATTCAACAGCGTTTAACGTAGAATGTGATAAACTGTCTTATTTTGGTCACGATTAGTTTTATCGCTTTTAAAAGACCCTTAAACTATCTGCACTCTTGCATTTAAAAACATTTACATGTTAAATTGACGCTCGCTTATTTCTTATTTTTGATTATATCTACTATAATAATCTAATAATAATTTTGCCAAAATATAAATACATAACTATCTACTACATTCTTTTTATATAAAAACTAACGAAGTAACCTTGTAATGCTTCTAATAAATTAACATATAACGATTATATATATATTTGGAATTTTTCCTGTATAAAGCTTAATATTTTTGGCAATAATTAGGCAATTAATTTTTAATTTAAATGTAGGCTTATCTGGCCAACTAAACAATGTTTTTTTAATCACCTTAAACATAGGTTTATGGTAATTTTTAACGTAAATTAACCACTTACATTAACTATTCAAAATTCTTTCCTTCCAAAAATGATAAAATTTAATCGCTTCATAAGTTATTATTCTATTATTACATAACCAAACTGCACAAAGCGTAGCGCAAGAGAAATGTTTATTAAATAATAATAGTAAGTAAGTACATATATTATTGAATGAAAGTTTGTATTACAATTCGTATTTTGCTCTCTTTGATCTACATTAATTTTGTAAAATTGTATTTTTAGCACACTGTTTCGATAAATATTTTAAGCGTTGTAATTGATACATATTAATAGGGTCGTTTTGATAATACGATATGGTACTCATAATAATGTGCTACAGCAGTGATAATCAACTTTTTTTCTGTCACGGCATATTTTTAGTAATTTTGGCCGAATACAACAAATTAAATATCATAAAAATGACCAGTTAAATATTAATTTATTTATGCCCGTATTTTCGTCACTAGCCGATCATAACCTATAAACTATTATAAATAAACGTCATTTAGCTGACTGTGTAGTATGTATTTAGTAACATCTTCCAACATTAGGCCGTAGTTGCAGCACGGATTCGACTAGAATAACGACATTTTTAAAACTACTTCAATAGAAAATCTATTCTATTGACATAAAAATTCCCCAATATAATTTAAAATGTCCTTATTTCGTAGTTTTAGGTTATGTTCGTAAATTATAACCCGGTAATATTTTGCCGCACATATCAAGAAATTCACGGCAAGAAACAGTGGTTTAAAATCAATTATGTTTTAATCTGTTCAAAATTTTATATTCAAAATTGCGAATTGTTTTATTTTGAATACTAAAAGAATAAAAGGCAAAGAAAAATAAAAAAGAGCAACTCGTAGAGTGCAAAACTGAAAACTCTCCGTGCAAATAGGAATATATTAGCGTAGAGTAGGGAAGATTGGCTGCAGAATACGAGTTATAAAATAAAAATAATTGATGCATTGTGTCAGTAAAATTATTACATCTACCCTATTATAGGTATGGTATGGCGTATAGTCGTATCGCGCCGTATAGAATATAGATGATTCATTCATATATATGTATTATAGTAACGGAAAATGCAATAACTATTGTTGGATATGTATATAGGAATATTAAAAAATCTCCAGTAGCTTTAGGTGGGAAACTGGCAAAGTATCATATCAATTGTGATGTAAAAAGGGTGCTTTTTAAGAGGTATGTTAGTAGTGTATTGAAAGGTGTATGCGCATGCATCCTTTATGTTTGTGCATGGAGCAGGTAGAAGGATGTCAGATACTTGTGCTTCAACACCCCAGTGCATCAATCATATTATACTTGGGCACATTATCAACATACTCAATATGACAGATTTGGACCCCACGCAAATGTCTTCTTTACTACTCTACCTTCAACACTCGCTCATTTCATTTACATATCGGTTCCGTTTCAATTACTTTTATTGTGAGCGCATTAAAACAACAGCACGCAACACCCTTCCAACAACACGACGGCTAACTAACCGTGAAATTGTTGTAAAAATCATTTTTAAATGCGCTAATTGATGCTATCATGTTTATATCTATTATACACCTTCTAGTTAATATATGGTATATGTATACATATATCTAAGTACCTATGACATGACCATTTTTTATTTTAAATTTCAATCGAATGTAAAATTTATGTTAAACTGCGCACACCTGGTGTGAACTTTGTACACACAACAAATTTATTACTACTATGTATAAGTATGTAGAAGTGTTTTACCCACTTTTAATTAGTGTAGATTTATTTGAAGGAAACGAGGATTTATTGGAAAAGAATTTTTCGCTTCTCCATGGCATGTAATATGTATTATTGGATTAAGGGATGTTAAACACATCCGAATAAATCTTTACAGGAGGCAAGGCAAGGCAGCGGCACAGGTAGCCGATTGGTTTTTCTTTGCTTGTCAATAAATCAATATGTGTTATGAATAGATCGATTTTAAATGTGTAACGGGCCAAGCACAAGCTATCCATTGCACAAAATTGGTTTAACATAAATTAAAAAGGCGTGAATTAGAATAAAGTAAGTAAGGGGGCTTTATTGATTTCAACATAACGGATTTTTCTATGGACAGACTTATATATATATGTATGTATGTATTATATATAAATGTATATATTGTATATATAAAATGAACTTGTTGCACTTAATGCTGTTTTCTTAAAATGAAAAATGTGAAAGTGCAGACGCGTAAAAATTCAACACAGCGATTTAAAAAAAATACGATCGATCGATATAATATGCGTTAAAAATAATAGCTTTACGTTTGATATATGATAACTATTAACAAGTCAAGTGAAGTTTTAAAACTAATTGCTCGCAATGGTTGCTGCTCCTGCTGCCATATAACAAGACATTAATCTAGCTATCTTTACACGTACTATAATCAAAATTATAACACGGCAGTTAGTTAATGTTGAAGCGCAGCATTGATGCTCTTTTAATATATATATATGGTATATATAATATATTTTATAACGCGTTAAATTGTACATATAACCAAACGCTAATATATTTTTACACATAAATAAATACAAGCATTTTTATTATTTATATAAAATGCTTTAACATTAACATTCTCTACGTAATTCTCACCTTTGACACAGTATACAAGCGAATCAATTAAAAGTATTATTGTGTATGTTTAGATAGTGATACTACATAAGAAAATTCAAGGTCTTGCAATATTATGCGTTTATTTGGAAATTTATAGAGAGAAAAATTATGCGATGTATGCGATTTTCGCGCCTATATTATTCTATATTCAGATTCAGGTAAGTAAGTGCAAGATTCGAGTAAAGAGTAAATGAGTATCCCCTATGTTTAAAAACTGACCTCACGGCTCTGTCCAAAAAACATTCCCATGTAAGTTTTAACACATGCATGAACTCTACCCATTACGCGTTGCTTTATTCCGAATCAAACATTTTTATAACTTCCTTACCCTCCGGCCGTTTTTATACTAAAAATGTCATACTTTCTATATATTAATTCATTGAGATTCAAAAACTAAAATATTACGATTAGAAAACGCATTAAATTAATGAGTAAAATCTCATTTCGAAATGTGTGTGTTTTTTCTGTGAAAAATTTCAACGCCAAAACTATAACCGTTCGGTGCGCGCGAACTATGCACACAACCCTAGCAAGACACATAGTCACCCCATTCATAGCCGCAGGTCATTTTCTAACCCTTTATACGATGGCTAGCTTAAACACACTTTGATTTCAATTGCAATGCTAGTAAAGTATTTTAATAGTAAACAGCAAAAAACGCACAAATGTACACATAGAATAAATATATTCTCGTCTGAATTAAACGCTAAACGTTAAACGCACTAACTCAAAACTCGAAAAGAAAAAACTTATTCGCTATATATTGCTATATCACTACGGTGCTTACCAGTTTATAAAATGTAAAATTTAAGAATTCCTTTAAGTTATAACAATTAGTCAAGTTGGCAGTTGAAAACTTGAATTATATAAACTTTGCGATTACGATAATCAACATTGAAATGCACAAGTTTTAACACTCAGTCAATGTCAAACGCACTTTTGCGTTTGCACTACATGTCAGGAAATCGCAATGAATCTAAACCTTTCAATGTTTGTTGTAGAACTGAAGTGGCCAGACCAGGTGAGTTGCCGGACTGCCGGACTGCTGGACCCGGACCGCCCATTGGGCTACAGGTAGTCGACAATTTTAGGTATAAACCTTCGCACGCATGCGTAAGATATCATATATATTTTTTTTTATTCTTTCAAATCACAGCTTACTATTAAGATTTAATTAAAAGCTTTCCCATTAATTATTTATCTTAAATCATATTGAACAACAAGTAATAACCACATATAACCTATCCGAAAAATTTTAATTGCTTTCTCTTTTCATTAATAATATTAACGTTAACAATTAGGCGGTCATTCAAATAAACTGTTGGGTTTGTGTAAAGGTTTTTCTTATTTTTCTTTTCATTAATAATATTAAAGTTAGCAATTTGGCGGTCATTTAAAAAACCGTTTGTTGCGTTTGTTTGAACGTTTTTCTTATTTTTCTTATTTCTCATTTTATTAATAATATTAATGTTAACAATTAGCCGGTCATTCAAATAAATTGTTGCGTTTGTTTAAACGTTCTTCTCATTTTTATTTTCATTAATAATATTAAAATTAACAATTTTGCGGTCATTTAAATAGTTTGTTGCGTCTGTTTGAACGTTTTTCTTCTTCTTATTTTCGTTTTCATTAATAATATTAAAGTTAACAATTAGGCAGTCATTCAAATAAACAGTTGCGTTTGTTTAAACATTTTTCTTATTTTTATTATTTTTCTTTTCATTAATAAAATTAAAATTAACAATTAGGCGGTCATTCAAATAGACTGTTGCGTTTATTTTAACGTTTTTCTTATTTTTCTTATTTCTCTTTTCATTAATAATATTAAAGTTAACAATTAGGTCGTCAAATAGACAAATAGACTGTTGCATTTGTTTGAACGTTTTTCTTCTTTTTCTTATTTTTCTTTTCATTAATAATATTAATGTTAACAATTAGCCGGTCATTCAAATATACTGTTGCATTTGTTTGAACGTTTTTCTTCTTTTTCTTATTTCTCTTTTCATTAATAATATTTATGTTAACAATTAGGCGGTCATTCAAATAGATTGTTGTGTTTATTTGAACGTATTTCTTATTTTTGTTTTTATTAATAATATTAAAGTTAACAATTAGGCGGTCATTCAAATATACGTTTGTTACGTTTGTTTGAACGTTTTTCTTATTTTTCTTATACATAGATATCTATATATGCTATAGTTTTTTATTAATATATATCACTCGGTGTACAAAGAAAGTGTCAAATAACAGCTTCATCTCAAATGTCGGTTCCGCTTGTTGGAAATTCATGTGGTCAATGCACACCCGCACACCATAACAATAAACCAAAATTTAATATTCCATGGTAACGAAATTAAGTCATCCTTTTGGTATAATCTCGAAAATGCTTCATAGAAAATGACATGTATAAACGATTTATGCATTTTTTCGATTTTAAACGCTTCTAGAAGCCCATTATAAAAATATGAATTTTATATTTATGATGCAATCTGCAGTTTGTATGCAAAAAAGAAATGCATTCGTTTTGATTATTAATGAAACGCAAAGGAAAATAAAAAAAAAATGTATATATGATGCATCGTTTTTCTATAATAACTTAATTTATTGCTGATTTGACGCAATACATTCAAATGTAATTATACTGTTGATAGTTATTAACCAAGTGTATATTTAAAGGAAATATAATATAACGCATGTATAGGTTGATGCATATAAATAAATTTAGTTTTTTTTTGACTTGAGTAAAACTTTTAAGGTTTTAGAAACAAGTTTTTCAGTTACAAGTTCCTCCATGATGCAGTCGTCGCATCTAATCAGATTAATCAAAATAAAACAAACAGAAAAATGTTTCAAATACAATATTATATAAAGTGCATTGATTGTGTAAATGCATATAACGTAAAACGTCGTTGCAAGGATATTAGTGAAATTTTTGATATATATAAATATATTTAGTTTTTTTTTTTTTTTGGGGTAAAACTTTTAAGGTTTTAGAAACAAGTTTTCAGTTACAAGTTCCTTCATGATGCAGTCGTCGCATCTAATCAGACTAATCAAAATAAAACAAACAAACAAAAAAATGTTTAAAATAAAATATATAAAGTGCATTGATTGTGTAAATGCATAAAACATCGTTGCAAGGATATTGGTGAAATTTTTGTTCTTATGTGGATATACGTAATTCAGGTCATCTTTTAGAAAGGTCTTGATAAAAAATGAGCTCAGACAAAAATAAAATGCAAAAAGAAAAGAGAGCGTACACGTAATAATTTTCAGCAAAGAGTAAAGGGTGTTCGGACTGACATTAAAAGATTATCATTAAATACTCATACACTCATATTATATATTTTTATTTAACGGAAATTGTAGAATAAATAAAATTTCGATTCGGATTGAAAAATAGTCGGCTAGTACGGTTTAATTAAATATGTATGTTTAGGTAGTTGCTCATAGAAATAGTGGTTTTATATTTTGACTCTCTGTACAAAATTGGGTTTTTTAATGGTCACTTTTACCTGGACTGCTAAGAGATAGCGCTATAACGAACCACTAACATACCAACCAATACATAATGCCACACATAAATTCTTGTCCCACGGTTTTAGTCTCCGTCATTTAACATTATCTGTGACTTAATGCATCATATTAATCTATAGTTGAAGAAAAAAAAAACACAAACTGTTTGGTTGATTTTTCTTTTTTTTTTTTAATAATATTTGCTTATTGCTTGAACAAAGTCATTAGAATGAACAAATATTCCATAACGAAACGGATAAACAAGCGCGTCTAAATCTAGTCAAATATATTTTTATGAATTTAATGAAAATTTTTTAAATCACAATTTTTCATAAAATGTGTCTTTTTCATTGTGCGCCAAACAAAAGGTTTAATGAATGCAGATGAACCCTCTTCTTCTTCTTCTACTGCTGGCTTCTACTTACAACCCCATTCAATCTATGCGATGTTGTTTATGCCAGGTAGAAAGAAGGTAGATATATTTTTTTTGCAATTTGTAAACAAAATGCAAATTTTTTCATACATTTTATTATCCATTTTCTTAATGACATAACGAATTTTGCACTTACTCAACAACAAAACAAATAATAATTATTATTTGATATTTAAATAAAATGAAAGATGAGAGTTGAATATAATTTGTCGTTTGCCAATTTCTACAGACTGAGATTTACTTATTTATATTATATTACTTTTAAAATTTTATAATGCATATTGGGGACATATATCAAACGTTTTAAATATAATATGGTTGAAATTACTTTGTCATTTTAACTAAATGAATTGAATGTATAATAATTATTGCAAAGTAATTTAAAAAAAATGATTTAATATTTTAGATAATATACGTACCGCTAAGAAAAGACGCATACGGCATTTTAAACTTGCCGTAAACTGCTTTCAAATTTAAAATTATATGGATATCTTACACTTAACTTATGTTATTTACATTTAAAATGATTGAATTTATTGGGGACATATATAGAACATCTCATTAAAGTATTTAAATATAAATAAAATGAATCGTGTGTGAAATAAATCGACACGTTTGTTTATTAAATTATAAAGCATATTTGAAGGCAATTTTAAATATAATATTGTTGAAATGATTTTGTTATTTTGACTATATCAATTTAATTTATAAGAAAACTATTATTCCAAAATATTCTAGATAATATACGTACCGCTAAGAAAAACCGAAAGCGCATTTAAACGCTAATTAATTTAAATTTGCCGTAAACTGCTTTGAAATTTAAAAAATATCTGAATATCTTACACTCAACTTATGTTATTTACATTTAAAGTCCTCATTTAAAGATCGTATATAGATGACAATATTTTAAAAATGCATACATCGATTTAATTGTATAATAATCATTTTGTAAATAAGATAATTGATTAACTAATACATATCTCAACGTATAAATGTAACGGATTAAAATCTAAAATGAAACCCCTTACTACACATACCAAAATTATCATCATTTTAATCAGTTACTGCAAACTACCGATTACAACAAATTATATAAATGTAAATCTAATTGATGATGGCAAATTAAAAGCTAAAACTAATCTATAAATTAAATAACACAGAGAAAAGGAGTGAAAAAAAAACTCGTATCATAATCTGAGCAATATCGATAATATTTAGAAAAGCTATTTCAAGAATTTTGTTGTTCAACTACCATAAAGCATTTTTAATAAAGGTGGTTTATTTATAGTACAATAAGTTATTACATAAAATTTACATGGAAAATCACAAGAAATAAATGATTATTAATAAGTGAGAATTAGAATAATTATAAAATTAGTTAAACAGCCGCTGGAATTTCAGTAAATAATTGTTTTTATATTGCTAAATCAATCTCTAATAAGTTAATTATTCATTTTTGACTTTGATTTCATGGCAATACGAAATTGCGAAACAAACAATTATCAAAAATAGTGTTTAATTAAATATTATATTGCGATTTATTTTATTAAAATATGAAATATGGAAATGATTGCGTAACATTGTAAATTTGATTAAACATTTGTACACGTAAATAAATTTGTTTTTGATGAGATATGAAATTTATGATGTGCCATCACATAAACTTCTTCTATAATACATTGCCATCATCTTTGAATAATTATAGCTAAATAAATAAACAATGTTATTATTATTGTTATAGATATTAATAATGAAAGCATTATACGGAACACCAAAAATTTGTTTATTAATAATCAGGCATGTCTTTTAACCTATAAATTTTAAAACGAAATGTTACATGTGTTAAAAAAACTTGTTGAACTTTAAAGCTGATTGGTCGGTTTTTAGTACATATACTTAATATATTATAAGCAATAATTGATACTATTATATATTAATCAATTTAAAAATTGTTGCAATAAATTTCAAAGCACTGTTGCATAGCCACACAAATTTATTTATAGCATAAAAATTCATATGACCTTCTTGTATTTTACGAAAAAAGATAATAAAAACTAATTATATATTTACTAACAAACACATTCGATTTTAACGCAAACTCGTTCTTGATTTTTTAGATATTTTAGCTGAATTGAATAAGAGAAAAAACAACAACAACAACAACCGATACATTCGTTTTATAATCCGTAATTAATTAAAGTTTTAATCCTGTATTTACTAGACTACATATGTTAAATAAATAAATGAGTGCTCTAAGTGTATGTGCTCAGCTTGCTCTTATTCTAACTGATTATGTGCATATAATATTCATTCAAGTAAAATAAGCAACAAAAAAAAAAACATTTATCGCAATCAATTACGGCGCAAATGCATCAGCGTTCAGCAAAATGGCCGGGGTGTTTTCTTTAAGTAGGTAAGGAGGATAGCGATTCTTCTGCGCGAATCAAAGTGAAATCGAAATCGAAATTTTATAATAATCAGGAGCAGAATATAATTCGATTCGAATAAGAAAAAACTACCTGGCTGAACCGAAACTGGAATAAATTTCACTCAATATCAAAATTCACACATGTATGATGCATATCAAGCAATGCAATTAGTATTAAGAATATTCAATTAGATAAATAAATTATTATTTGTAAACATAATGTGTAAGCAGCGAATTAATTAAGGCTACGTACGTACAGTCGCGCACAAAAAGCCGCGGGTTCAACATTATCGACGTGCTAAAATCTTACATTTTTTTTCTTTTGATATAAACAAATAAATTCGTAATTCTCCGCCAAAATTCGTGAAAAATGAGTCAATTAGTGGCTTGTTTTTTGTGTGTGTGCTACAATACATTTAGCAACCGCATATGTTGTCATTGTTTGTGTTGTCGCTTTGCAATTACAATTTTTCTTTAGCTTTGTTGTTTCGCTCTGTGTCTGTTTATCATAATATAATTGGATTTTTAAGACGTCTCTGATTAAATTAAAACAAAATCGGTTACAAATACATATATAAGTAACAATAATATGTTGTTATTATTTATTTCCGATTTAATTTTTCTTTAGTGTTGCGATTCTATTCAGTATTTGTATGTCATAGAAATGAAGCGTGTTTTTAAAATGTCTCTAATTTAATTTAAAAAATAGATAAAAGCACTCTATAATTTAAGTTTTGTGGATTTTGAAATTATTTATCAATAATATAAAGCTCGTCCAGATGTAAATGGAGAAAATTAAAACGCTTGATTAGTTCACAGAAAGAGTAATTCCACTTGTAATATATTTGCAATTATTTTATCAACAATATTCAAAGTACATGGAATTTTTTGATCGCTTTAAATTATAAATATAAAATTTAAATAAAATTATAATCGTTAAATGAGATTAAAAAATGCATAAGGCAGTCTTGATGATGATCTCCGTTCAAAACACATTATTATCATTTTTTTTATTATTCCAGCTAGATTTTTCTATTTTTCATTTCTTTTAATAATGATGCAAGTATGAGTTATAAGCAAAATTTACAATTTATTTAAGCTAATCAATTTAATCTAAAAATGTTAAAACATCTGGACGATGAAATTGATTATGTTTGCTGTACTTACGTGAACCATAGTATATTAATAAATAGAAAAAATTAAAACGCTTGATTTACAAGAAGAAATAGTTAATAAGTAGTAGTTAATAGGTAATATATTTCGACAATAACGTCATCTTCAAAACTACAGACTAATGAGATTAGATAAATACAAAAAAACGACAACTAATAGATAAAAAACCAAAGAAACAAAAATGTAAATACGTTAACAATGAATATTTAAAAATTTTAACTGTTTTAATTCCAACTCTTCGTTCATATTAACTACTAACTAGGTACTACATATTAACTATTTCTTCTTGTGAACTAATCAAGCGTCTTAATTTTTTCTATTTATTAATCTCCAGATGTTCTAAAGATTTCTAGATTAAATTGATTTGCTTAAATAAATTGCAAATTTTGTTTATTACTAACACTTCCATGATTATTAAAAGAAATGAAAAATATAAAAATAAACAAATGATAATAATGTGTTTTGAACATTGACCATCATCAAGTCTGCCTTATACATTTTTTAATCTCATTTAACGATTATAATTTTATTCAAATTTTATATTTATAATTTGAGGCGATCAAACATTTCCATGTACTTTGAATATTGTCGATAAAATAATTGCAAATATATTACAAGTTGAATTACTCTCTGATGCATTAATAACATACCCACGAGCGTATCTGTTGTCACGTCAAAAAACGTTTTTCTAGAACGTTCTCCCGTCGTCGTCTACGTTCGAAGCGCTTCTTTAAAAATAAAAAAAAAAACATTCGATGATTTAAAAAAAATGTTTTAATTTAAGAGTTGGAGCGGAACTGTTTTGAAAAATTGCAAAAGCGATAAAATGAAAAATGAAAATATTGTTTTATTGCTTTGAGAAATAGTGTTTAAT
Organism: Adinopsis sp. GC000173; assembly: GCA_030264715.1. Taxonomy (NCBI): domain Eukaryota; kingdom Metazoa; phylum Arthropoda; class Insecta; order Coleoptera; family Staphylinidae; genus Adinopsis; species Adinopsis sp. GC000173. Next base: position 27,083 of record JARJDW010024537.1, on the reverse strand, counting down.
TTTAGCATTGCATGGTTGGTTATTTTTGGACATGAGTGTATCCATGTATGTATATTGACAATAAACGCACACCGATGGATATGTTGCGTTGTATAGTGGAACAACGATCCTTTAAATTTCAACACACTTTTATGGTACAACGACTGCTGCATATTAAATTTCAAACGCGATTATACTCTCCCAGGAATCTTACTTACTTTTAAGGAAATGATAAATATAATAAACAATAAATATATAGCATAGTGCAACTAATAATTTTCACGCAAATGTTATGACATGTATAGTGCAAGCATTTATACGATAGAAGTAGAAGGCGCAAGAATAACCTAACAATATAATCGTCCGTGCAACCTTTGCAAGGACACGAAATAGACTCGGTCTACCAACTATAAACATCTATTAACCATACAACAGTATATTTTAATGCCTCACCATACTTTCGCTTAGAAAATTATTTATAATACAATAGTAACATATAAAATGTTTACATTTTAATGTATGTATATAGATTATGACTACAGCGCAAATAAGCCTACGCAAATGTGGAGGCTACTACAGCAGGGTAGGAATAACCTAATACAATAACTAACACGTTTTTTTTTACTACACAAAATATTAAACGCTAATTTTCAACAATCATAATTTTCATACATCCACACATCGTGTTGTGTCTAGACGAATTTTAATAAAACGGAGTTACGTTTAGATGAATTAATTAAGCAATATATTGTATTTGTATAATATAATACCTCTACATACATACCTTTTAAATTATTTTTCATTTTTTACACATAATCAAATATAATTACCACTTTTTTACATTCAAATTTATTGAATGTAATTTTTCATAATAATCATTTTGATTATTTAATTAAGCAATATACAATGTGAAACCTTAAAATACGAGCTGCAAATTGGACTAATATTTGGTTGGAGATATGAATTGTAATTCGAGAAGTTTCCGCATCGAGTTATAAATTCGCTGCATTATTAATTGACAGGCTTGGAAAAAAATCTGATTTTTTAATTTTTTTTTCCAAATTTTGTCGAAATAACGTCAATTTTTCTGCAAATTATCTATTAAAAGTGATCTTAATATAACGAAATAACAAATAACAATTTATAAATTATCTTTTATTTGTAGTTATCGTTTATTTCATGTGTGTTTCATTTCTTTTAGGTTACGAATTTGTCCCACATGTATCGAATGTATTTTTATCGGTTAAAAAACAAAGAAAAATCAAAATAATCAGAGATTTTGCCATTAAAATTCAGCTGGAAGCATCATCGATGTATGTGTTATTTAAATCAGATGATTTTAATTATTCCAACCCTGTTAATTAATAAATACATTTCATTTAAATTATTTGGAAATGTTTTACTTACGATTTATTCCTGTATTTATTTAATATTTTATTTATTAATAAAATAACTACTGTGTTATGGCTAGATGCATTTTCATAACTACGATTTTCTGTGAATAGGAATTAATTCTGCACATTCTCAAGCGATATCTCTCCGAAATATTTATTAGTATAATGCGATTACCAAGAATTTTTTATTATTTAATTAAGCAATATATAGTGGAGCCTTAAAATACGAGCTGCAATTCGGACTAATATTTAGTATAAGAACCAAGCTAAATTCCGAGATACGAGCTGTAATTCGGGTAATAAATTTGCTGCATTATTAATTAATAAAGTAATACTGTACTTGTACAATAAATACATATCATGTAAATTATTTGGTAGTTTTGCACTTACTTAATGTGCTGTGGCTAGATGCATTTTAATAACTAACATAGTCTATGTGAAAATGAATTAATTCAGCACATTTTCATACGATATCTCTCCGAAATATTTATTAATCTAATGCGATTACCAAGAGTTTTTTACTACAAAATATTTAGCGCGTATTATTAACAATAATAATATTTATACATCAACATGCCATGCCGTGTGTTGTGTCTAGACGAATTTTAATAAATTTATGAAAACGACGATACGTTTCGATGATTTAATTAAGCAATTTAGAATACATACATCCCAACTTATTTGCCGAATTTTAAACGAATTTTTATCGTGTATATATTATATATGAATATGTATATGACTATTAAATCATTACTTTTTAATAACAATAGTTTTAATATGCTCCGTTTTTTAATATTGTTTTGTCTACTTCGCAATATATATATATTTATTCATAAAATTCGTCTAAAAATGTCGTTACGGCAAGAGGCACGAATTCGACGAACATACATGCCATTTATAATAGCAATTTTTATGTGTATTTAAATTTAAAAATGTTTTCCATGTTGTCTTTGTTGCGAACGCCAAAAGTAATAACTACCTGCCAATTTTCGCTAACTGACATTTTGATAATAAATCAGCAAATGTTTTGTCTGTTATTTTTAATTCACTACGTTTACAAGTAATTAATACTATTGTAATTGTAGTAACGCATTAAGTAACTAATAATATACTTCCTTTAAATATGGTTTAGTGCTTTTTTTTATTAAATAAACGGCTAACGTCTCAAAAATCATATAATATTTAATATCAAATTTAAGTTTAGTTTTCTTGTTGATGTAAATTCTGGTACGATCAGTTTCCTCCCAACATTTTATTTTAATTTGTATCAAATTGTAAATGCATTTTTAAGTTCATTTTTGAAAGCCGATGTAATTTATTCAATTTTTAAGAACTTAAAATTGATAGATAATGCTTTTTCTCTATAATAGGGCCGAATTGTAATGCATTGTTTCAAAAAAGAACGACCAATTAAAAAAAAAAAGAGAAAATATTAAATGTATTTTTTCTTAATTTTGAAAATTTTCCTTTCTTTAATGCCTATAAATTGTGTTTTGTTTTGGTTTGGTCTATAATATATCTTGCTCAGTCTGGAGTTCAATGATAAAGCAATTTGTTTCAAATAAGATGTTTGAATTGCGATAGAAAAATGAGCACGATTGAATGACATAATAAAATGTTGGCGGCCAAGCTGTCATCACCGCCGAATTTCTCTACGCTTAAATCTCAATAATAATAAATAATTGTTTGTTTTCTAATTGATCAAATAATTTAACCAAATTAGAGCTGTCAGAATTGTGTTTCTTCGAGTATTATAAATAACGAATTGAAATTGTATTTGGACTGGCCATCAATAAACGTCAAGTGTGTAGCAAAAACATAAACGATTGAAGCAAAAAAATGTCTGAGGATTGAAAATCGAACTGTACATAACTCGGCTTTGTTTCCTCTGCGAAAATTGGCATATGCTATAAATTATGGGCATTGTTTCGGGCTACGACGTTCGAAACGCCAACAAGAATACAGCCTTTTTATAGTAAATTTCGTTGCCCAATTCATTAGACAAAATTGAATTACGGTATATAATATGATTAAATTATTTTTTAAACGATCCATTTAAAGATTAATTAATATTCCGACTACGCGAAGCAGATCATAGATAAATTGGTATATATAAAATATTATTAAAATTTTTTCACGAGCCCAAACTTATAAATATTAAATTAAACCAATTTCCTGCGATCGTGATTATTTTCTAATGAACGTTTTTTCAAAAGCACTTTTTTATTTAGACAATAATATTAATTGAATGAATTTTATTGCCTGCCTTATACATCAATCTTAATCAATATCTCACAAATTATTGATTAATTGTATACATTAACGCAAGACTTTGCTGATATAAAAATAAAACCTACACACATGTAATGTAATGTGTTTTTATATTCTTTTTATTTTTTAATTAAAACTTTAGTATATATGAAATTTAACGAATTCTATTGATATGAAAACCAATAAAATATCTACGCATTACATATGATCATGCTCATGATGAATTAATTGCTGGCGTCGTCGATTGAATGCAAAAAGTTTCGGATTTTTTGCTTTTTTCTTCTCGCTTAGATATTATATTTATATATATGCATATAATGAATAAAAATAAAAAGGAAGTAAACACGCTACTAAATTGTTTTTGGAGACTTAATGTGAGATAAGGTCAATTCGACTACTCTTCTACAATGTTCAAGGAAATCAACTATTTAAATTACATTGTTAATATTTTTCCATTTTAATTGTATCTTTTCGTATATGTTTATTAGTAATGCCAAATTAATATATCAAAAGAGAGGAGAGAAAAAAATGAAATTATATTTTGACTTTGCCAAATCAAATAAAATGATACAAATAATAGTGTACATGTGCAATTTAATAATTTATTTTAAAAGTGATTTAAATCTAATGAAATTTGAATTAAGATATTAATGTTTTTGTGTTTAATAGAAGTAAAATATTGTATTGAAAGAATTCATTTTATAATTTTCATTAATATTATTAAACTAACTACAAATAATTAGAAATGAGCAAAATAAAATATATGTTAAATAACGTAATATATTTTAAAATTTCAATTGTATATTTGGAATATATCTACATACTAGTACATAATACGAAATTAATTAAATTATATTTTGGTTTTAAATAATGTTTCAATATCGAATGGAACGAGACAAATCCACAATCAAAGTGTATTTAATGGAAGAGCAAAATAATATTTTAATTTAATTTTATATATTTATTACTAAGACCACATCAAAAAATGAAATTATATTTTGACGTTGGCGATTAATTGATGCCAAATAGATTGCGAATCAAATATTACAAGTATTATTACCTAATACACGTGCAATGTAGTAATTTATTTTAAAAGTGATTTAAGGCCACTGAAATTTGAATTAAGATATTAAAGTTTTTGTGTTTAATAAAAGTAAAAATAACAATCATAATGAAATTTACGCAAATAATAAATTAAATTTATAATTTGATATGAGCTGAGAGTATTTCGAAAATAAATTGCTAAAATGTATGTTAAATATTTTCATATTTCAATTGTATCTTTTGAAATATTTATACTTAGGCTTTAAATGATGTTTCGATATCGAATAGAACGAGACACATCCATAATGAAAGTGTATTTATAAACTAATTAAACTGAATTGTTAATATTATTTAATTTTATATATTTATTCCATAAATGAAATTTTATTTTGACTTTAGCAAATTAATTGATGCCAAATATGTTTCGAATGAAAAAGAATAGAACTCGAGAAGGCTTCGAATCAAAGTTAAGTGCACTTGGATGGATGAGCAATGTAATAATGAACTAGAAATATGTGATTTATTTTGACATTTATAATTGATTGTTATTATATATTTTAAGCAATGAGGCAGTTAACGAAAGTTCTTCAGTATTAATTTAAGAATTGGAAAGCTGAGTGAATATATGCCAAGCCCAAAGATCTCTGTCTTGTTGCGTTAAATCATTTACTTTCGCAGATTAACAACTTATGTGTATGTATGTATGGTAGTATGTATATTTGGCAGTTAAGATGAAAAATATAGTATATCTGGATTGGTGTCGTAATTGATATGACATTTTAGTGGATAAATCTTTATATAGGCGGTGCCGTTTATGAATTTCACAATGATATAACTTGGACACAACTAAGTGTACATTTTAGTATTTTTTTTCTGCTTCTCTCCTCCTCTCCTCAACTTAAACGAACTATGTATTTAAATATCTTTTTTTCTTTAATCAATAAATCTTTGTTTATTATTGCGCAAGCTAAAAGGAAAAAAATTCACGTGACAATATTTCAACTTGAATTTATTGCTGTCTTTTATATAAATTATTTATTCTTTTATCATCTAAAGAATTTGTAATCCTCTTCTTGTGATCTATAAGGTTTTTTACCTATTCTATTGGCGGATATTAATTACAGTTTTTAAAAGTCAACTTTTCTTGACCATTTATAAAATGATTTCAGATTTATTATATTTCAAAATTAAAAATAACTTTTTAAATATCAAAACAATATAATGCACGTATATATAATATGTACATATAATATGTAAGTATTTAAAATTGCATTACTGAAGAAGACGATGAAGTAGACGAAGAGGCGAAACAAACAAGAAAGGGCTTGTTTTTAATTCACAATAAATTAAGAATATATTCTTGATCCTTTTGATACATTCTCAATATAAATACAATTTTTTTCGTGTTTTATAAGAGAATGCAGACTGAGCGCATGTGCATCTGACAATAAGAGGAATGACCTATACCTGATGCGCCAAAAACCAGTTTTTGCCTTTACACGCGAATAAAAAAGTAAATACAAAAATGACAATTCAAAGGACTAACAATAATAAGCAGCAGACAAAGTTTTAAATTTTCTTCTCTATACGTGTATATAAAAAGTAGCTAAATGCATAAAGCTTTGCCTTTTTTTCTCTTCTTCTTTCGGTTGTAATAATTGATACACATAAGATTATTTCTTTCTTTTCTGAGCGCATTAAAGAAAGTTATCCGAAATCTAAAACAGTTTTCAAAATTGAAAAGGTCAGCTATGCTTACACCTAATTAATGGTATGCAAAGTAGATTTGATTTAGAAATTCTTTTTAACATTCTCGTGAAACGTTTGTGTCGTTATATTAGGAAATATTAGATAATTAGAAATTCAATATGTTCATTTCAAATAGACGAAATAATCATTTTTACACGAACACTTAAAATATAATATAATATAACTGACCATAAATATATTTCATATTTCTACCAATTTCAACACAATTTATATGAAAATCATTTTGTGAATAATAAAGAATTTTGTTTGCCATTAATATACAATTTATATTATCATTTGCACAAAATACTAATTTAGTCGCTTAAATGTCAACTGACAATCACAAGTAACAAGGTCAAATATTTTTAGAAACTTAAATTTGTTGAAATATGCAGAAATGATATTTTATTATATACCTACATGAATTGAAACTTAATACTCAAACACTTACCTTCCTAATTTTAGACATAACAATTTCTATACAATGACTAAATAATTTCTAATATATAATACATACCCTTCTTAAAGAGTAATTAAAGCTTTCACAAAAATTGTCTGTGTGTCCCTTACCTGCAAACGAAAGAAAACAAATTATTAGAATTTTTATTCAATTTCATTAATATATTATATTTTAATATACACAACTAATCATAAAGAAAAACATTTCTGATGATTGTTTGTAATCGAAATAAGTATAAATGATTCTAAATGTATATCCAGATTAAAGTATATAGTTAATTTATAAACAAAATATGAGTATAAATCAATATAAATATTCTTTAAGAATTAAAAATTGATAATTTATATCAACATGTAATACCAAATTTGAGATAGATTATTAACAAGTAAAACTATTTTACAGCTATCATAATATTTTTATTTATAAAACTAAATTAATAAAAAACTTATTTCTTCTGATGATGGTTTGATTCCGAAATATGCATAAACGATTATAAACGTTCAAATTTTGTTAAACAAATCAAGTGTTTTGTATAAATTAAATGCAACTTAATAAATCTACCTAAACATCTAAAATATTTAGTTGGCTCACAGAACTCTAATGTATTTTACAGAAAAAAATAATGTTCTGATGATGATGGCTTGTAATCGAAATAAGTATAAACGATTTTAAAGGCACAGCGTTTTTATATCCAGATTAAAGTAAATAATAAATTTTTAAAGAAATCATGACTATAAATCAATATAAATTTTCTGTAAGAATTAAAAATTATACTTGTAATAAATTTATATATCCAAAGATGAATCTAATACCAAATTTGAGCTAGAATATTTTATTTACAATATTTATTAACAAATAAAATGATTTTACAACTGTCATAATATATTTATTGATTAAATTAAATTACCAAAAAAATGATTTGTTCTGATGATGGTTTTTTACTTTTAAACGATTATAACCATTCAAATTTTGTTTAAAAAAATCAAATGTTTTTTTTTGTATAAATTGAATGCAACTTAATAAATCTATCTAAACATCTATATCAGCTATTGAATTTTTCGAATAAAACAAGTTTCTCTTATCGCATATTCTTCATCTAACTGAATTTGGAATTCATATTGATGGTCAACTAATTGTCTTTCACTTGCGTTAGAAAACAAGCTCAACATCATTTCTGAAACTATGCAGCTTTTCTCTTTATTACAATAATGCGTATATGTATACTTTCTTCTAAAACGTATAAAACTGCAAGGCAAAAATATTGTACATTGTTGCAAAAAAAATATTTATTGCATGAAAGTACTATAAATCATTTACAAAAATTACCATTATAAAATTTAGCACCATTGTTGCTCACTTTTGTTAGTTGCTTGTATGCATGTGTGTGTGTGTGTGTGTGTGTATGTATGGAAGATTGATGAATTACGATTTTGAAGAAATCGAATGCGTTAATTATTGTGTTTTGTAGCAGTGCGACAAAAGCAATGTTTTTGTTGTGTGAAAATTTCACTAAAACGCGCGCTGCCTCGCTTTGCACAATTAAGAATTATTTATTACTTTTCATTTATTTTTTTACTACGTATTACGTTAAATTTATTGCATCGATGATGTTTGTGAATAAAAAATACGACGCATCTTATTTATTTACGACAAATTGAAGATATAATTTTCGGAAAAATAACATTAATATATTTAAATCTTGATTGATTTCAGTTTTTATACCGAATTCTTTTGACGATGGTGTAAAAACCGATTTCGATTAAGATTTAAATATATTATTGTTGAAAAATTACCAAAAGTTTTGTGTTATTTTATCATGTAAGATGTTTTACAACAGGAACAACAATCAAATTTATACAATTTTAATTAAAGAAGTTGTTACTTGGTGAAACTCTTTAACATTTAGTAAAGAAGTAATTCTGATACAAATAAATTATATCATTCTAATTTGTTAGTAAATTAAAATCTCTAATTACTGCGGTAATCATAGTTCTCAATTTAATAACAAACAAAAACGGTATAAATTCATTTGATAAAACATCTTAGATCGTAAAGTAAGACAAAAGTCTGATAATGTTTCAGGAACAATATATTTTAATTCATTTCGATTTTTACTTTGAATTTTTCTGACTAAACAAAGTTTTGTATTATTTTATAATATTATTTCATGTTTCAACAATAATAGAATTTTTCATTACAATAATTTTTGTCGTAGGATTGAAAACATTGAATAAAGTATTGAAATATAATCATACAAATTTTAATAATGATTGGTAACAATAATACATGTACTTATTTATCTTGATCGATTTCGCTTTTTTGCATCAAATTCTCCTTGCGATGGTGTTAAAACCGAAATCGACCAAGATTTAAATGTATTTTTGTTGAGACATTTACGAGAGTTCATTCGCAATGTTCCATCGAGTGTTCACAGCAACAACAATCGAATTAATACAATTTTTTATTTGATATTAAATTGAAATAAATAATTATCATAAAATTTCCATCAGAATAATTTTTGCAACAGTAAGTTTTTTTTTGTAGGTAGATATGAAATGTTGAAAGGTGCAATCCAAGTTGATGATTTTTAAAATAAACACAATTATTTTGAATCTGAGAACTGAACTGTAAATGTGATGTTTTGTAATTTGTCAAGACGCACTATCAACAATATACTAAGTAAACATACCATGCAGATCTCTATGCATATAAATCATTTATTATAAAACCCTTCATAATTCCCTTCCATGCGTTCCCCAACACGAACTTATCCTATACCCTAAGGTAGCAAACACACATTTCTCATGAACTCTAATGTCAGTTAAAAAAATAAATGATAATACGCGCATAAAAAACAGTTTAATTTGATGACATTTTAATCTATAAGACGCTATAAATATCCGCACGTATAGAAGGTTGCCATGATGCTGCGCAATATTATTATTAAATGTATAGTTTATACTCGTATGTACCTCTTCTAATGTAATAATTGTATGGATATGTAAAATCTTTGTGCTGCGTATGTTTTATAAAGACCACCTGGTTTTTGCTGCTAATTAGACATGTCCAAGGGTTAGCATTTTTGTAGTCTGCATGCCTATTATATAATATAAGCATTGAGAGAGAAAAAAGGGTTGCAAAATTTTTCAGATTGACCATCATTCATTAGGGTACGCATTGAATGCATTATAGAATAATTGAGTAGAGAAATACCTGAAGGTGGTTTCAGAGTTCTATAGAACTAGCACATGTGTAGTTGTATGCTTAATGCATGCACTTGGTTTAATTAACTATTATTGAAATGATATGTGGTTATTTGTTGATAATTAACTACTTAGATATTAGTTGTTTCCTTCATCGTTAATTTCTTGCAAATTTAACACCACATTAAATTAAATAACATAAATTCAATTACACATCTCTTATAGTTAGTTTATTACCATTGGATATTTAGCTGTTTAAACTTTTCTAAATGAATAATATTTTTATTAGCAGCGCTAGCGCTATGTCGACATCACTATTTTCATTTTAAAAAATCTATTACAAAATATTGTCGTTAATTTTTTTACGTTTCTGATTAAACTGTTTATAGAAAAGTTTCGTTCGTTTCAAAATCCAAATCAAAATCTTTCATAATAGACAGCGGCGAAATAATTATAAAAAAGACCGACTAAATGAAATCATTATAGAAAACTACTCAAATTCACTGAATGGAATTTCAATATTGTATTACATGATTCATTTCTTTGATAGATAAATAAATCGTATAAATTTGTTAAATAAATATCGGGTAATAAAAACCAATGAAAAATATGTTTTCTCATAATAAGTAAGCATGAATCACATGAGGCATTTAAATATTGTAATTTTTGCTTTGATGTAATGTAACTTAAATGAAATGAGTTAGTTGAATTAGTTGGTCGATGTTGTTGTGTAATAGGTAATAGGTAAATTGGTAGTCGTCGTAGTAGTACGTATAGTAGAGGTAAGTAACAAAAATATATAAATCAAATAAAATATCGCATAGAAATAATGAAAATTCTAGATACGATAAAATAATATTATTATATTTAATAGAATAGAATAACATTAAGTAAGTAAGTAGAAGATGTAAAGATGTGGTTTAAATGAATATGTAATGTGTAATATATAATATAACGTAATGTATGTAATGTAAGTGTTAGTATGTAGTAATAATAAGGAAACGTGAACGATGATGATACAATAGGTAATAAAAATGACAAAATGCATCACAGGTCATACTAAACCTGATTGCACCTACTTCCGAAACTAGCTAAGCAAACCAGTTATAATAGAATATGAGCTCTACAAAAAGTATGTTGAGGTAGGTTCCAATAATGCAAGTTGAAGAGCGACTTCTAAGTGCTGCCGGGGTGACCTAAAACAGGAATATCAACTGCGAGACCGCGTGCCAGACACCCACACCTGTAATCGCACGAAGTATGCCAGAGAGTAAAGCGCCACCGACCCCAACCTCGACCCCGAGACAACTATCGACCAGATCTTCACCACACTCTCGTCAAATTTGTAACAAACCGGTATGCTTCCACTCAAATTTAATATTCATTAACAACTACTACTTACTAGTAGTACTATCGTACTACTACTACTACTATACTACTAACACATATATATATACATATATATATAAATGCATCATGTATGTGGATTATTATTATTATTATTATTATTACTTGAATCATTTTATAATTAAATTAAAATATATTAAAATCTCCATCTCCATCTCCATCTACACACTACACATTTCCATTCCACATTTATTTATTATTCGCACAATATTCACTCATTTCAAATCTTATACACTACATAGTCATATATAAGTACCAATATTATACGATAAATATAGATTTCTAATATGTGCATTGTAAATACCCACACACACGTGTTGTATTAATAATGTTTAAGAAATTGTCACTGCCTTCGGCATTATATTGATGCTGAGTTTTTCTTTATAATTGGAATAGAAAAGAAAATCAACCTAATAACTTAGAAATATACTCGTAATATTAATTAAATTTCTAACTAGAAGGCTTGCCTTTACAACAGCAAAAACAACAACAAAAAATAATTTATTGAATGAACTTTAGAGCAGCAGCAGCAGCAACAACAAATGCATCATATCGCGTATATGTAAATACGCTTCTATGGGTATTATGTATACTTATATACCTATATGTATTTTTTATACGATGAAAAATGAAAAATAAAAATAAAAAAAACATTCACAAACATTCGCCGCTTATTGAATATGTCATTTTTATATTTAGAAATATGTATATGTGTATGTATGGTAGATGTTTACATATAAGCAATAATTTTGATACAAATAAAAGTTCGTTATACGATATATAAACCCACTCAATTCGTACTCGCAATCCTATTCATATACTGTATATATATTGTAGCAAGTATGTATAATATTGTATTATAGATTAATCTATTAGGTACTCTACTCATAGTTGTAGCTTTAACCAATCTTTAACCAATAATTATTATAATATTAAACAGTTTTTGCTGTGAATGTAATAGATTTCTATAACAATATTTTAAACTCCATAGGATAAGATATGTGTAATGTTTTTCTGTTCGGAAATAAACTATGCCATACCATATGCATGCTACAGATACTGATACAGATAGCCACACCCAATCAATTCTAAAATTAAACAAACGGTCCACTAAATAAACAACAGTATATCCAATTAATGATTATAATCTTTTTAACGATGCAAATAGGATGTTTTTATACCAAAATTTTCGACCACTTCACCATTTCGGATCTTCTCAGTGATATTGTCGAAAAATCTACATTTATATTCCATCTCGTTAATATATTAATTTAAAAGAATTTTATTTTAATGTATTTTATAATTTATGCTTTTATATATTATGTAACTTTCCAAAATGAAAAAAAAAAATAATTGGAAGTGACAACAACACCGTATACACGACCTTAATTTATTTATATTTTTTTACCACCAGTAATGTTTAACTTCTACTAAAACAATAACTTTATATTAAAATTAATTAAACGTACTTACACATAACATATATAATGCATGTTTATTATTTAATTAATTCTGTTATAAGTCACTCGTAAATATTTATGAATCATTTACTTGTTGTTGTTAGTTATAAAGATATAAATATTTTTTACCAAATGTAGTAACTTAATTTTCATATATATGTATACATAATATGTAATTTTTTTACATTCTTTATCTTAGCATAAAACACAGTAAAATAGAGTTTTTATCACGATGAAAGCGAGCAAAACAAAAACAAAAACAAAAATGGATAATACACAATAAGAGTTTCTAACAAGGCAAGAATTTAGCTATGCTTTTTTGATAATTAAATTGAATATGGTGTTGTTTATTTACGACAAATTGAAGATATAATTTTCGGAAAAATAACACTAATGGGCATATTTCAACACAACAATATATTTAAATCTTGATTGATTTCAGTTTTTACGAGGGTGTAAAAACCAATTTCGATCAAGATTTATATATTATTTATATATTGAAAAATTAGCAAGCTTTTTAAGTTATTTTATCATTCGAAATGTTTTACATTTTAATTGAAGAAGTTACTTAGTAAAATTCTTTAATATTTAGTAAAGAAGTAATTTTTATACAAAAAAAATATTGTAAAACTAAACCAAGAATTACTTCTCTACTAAATTATATCATTTTATTTTATTAGTAAATAAAATCTCTAATTACTAAGGTAATCATAAATCTTAATTTAATAACAAATATTTTTATCATGATGAAAGCGAAGAAACAAAAAGAAAAACAAAACCAAAAAAAAGGAAAATAATAATAAGAGTTTCTAACAAGGCAAGAATTTAGTTATGGTTTTTGATAATTGAATTGTGTATATGGTGTAGTTAAAGTCGCTGAAAAAAATATTCGTAGGTATTATTTTTTGAGAAGAAAACGTAAATTTTGATTAGCTTGTTTTCATTGCCATAAAAAATTTTGTTTTTACTAAAAGCTTAAAATGGCTATTACAGCGACTGTTAACTTTGATATTTACGATGAATTCTAAAAGGATTTTAAGAAGATTGTATAATAAAAAAGCGACTTTATATCAACATTTAGATTAAAATTTTATACATCAGAAGCATCACCATTTAAATATAAAATTGAAATTAATTATTGTAATTATTATTTTGAAATGTGATTATAGCTGGCGTTTTGTTTTTGTTTTTCGCATTGCGAAACCCAATTTATTTATACGCCATACGCTTTACACAGTGTATGTACATGTATAAATATATGTATGTGTATGTATGTAAGGTTTGAGAATCATTAATATTGCAAATTATGTTAGCTAAAGGTATGCCTATAATTTTCTGACAGTTTTGTAATTAAGAAGGTAATTTTTCTGCAGCAATTTTTCTTCGCCAAAAAATGATAATTATTTTTCAACTAATAACAGTCATGAAATGAATATTATCAAAAGCTTATTAATGTTCAATCAAAATAAAGCTTTTTTCATAAAGCATATAACAACGATAAGGTTGTTGTTGTTGTTATTATTTGATTGCTAATAGTATTGTTATTTATAAACAAAGTTAACCGCAAATTGTATACTATTAGATTCATATCCATTAATAGTTTCTGAAAATTATTATTACATCTAACTACTCTCTGTTGTGGATGTTCTCAAACAAAAGCTAAATTCAATGAGATAAAAAATTTATATGTATATTCATAGATTTCATTTAATATTTAATGCGAATATATAATATATATGTATGTGTATGTGTGTGTGTGTATCATATTTATATGTACGAGTATGTTTAATATCGTATTTATATTGAGTTTATAGAAAGAAATGATTATTTTAAGTGTCGAATAGCAACGTATGTCTTACGGTAAAGTTAATCTTTGACCTTTACGATAGCCAAGGCTGAAAGAAGTGTTGAGTATTATAGAGGAGCTCGGGGTAAAGGACGAGGCAACAGGCACGGTCGAACCGATGAGGCCGCGGGCCAAGTAGGCTGAGAGGCGCGGGCGCGGTCGCGGTCGCGGCAACTTGGGTCGATCGATGGTCGCTTGGTCGCTGTCTCTCCTGCGTTGCTGCGCCGTTGCCTGTGTTGCCTCTTGCCACTGCATCCGAGCGTCCGAGCATCCGAGCATCCGAGCATCCGAGTATCCGACAACCCAGCAAACCACCATCCACAGCAATTAAGAAAAAAGAGAAGAAGTAAAAGAAGAAGAAGACGACGACGAAGAAGAAGAAGAAGAAGAAGAGGAGAAAAGAATCGAGAGATGATGTTGTGTGTATGAGAGTGTGTGTGTGTGTGCCGCTCTTGCATTAAACTTACACGTTTCATTTATCAATGGCAGGACGGACGCCAAGAAAAAGCTTTCAATAAAAAACATTCACCTCGTCGCATCCCTTAGCATCATCGCATATATGTATACATACATACGTATAATAATATCATAATATCATATTATATATGTATAAATTTCTATTTCATCTCATTGCGGTTTGATGCTGCTATAAAAAAAGTTTGTTTATTCACATGCAATAAGTGCATACATACACGTTTAATAATAAGCATAATAGTACTTTGTAAGTAGTGATTTTATTTACAACCTCTACTAATCACAGAGAGATTGATTTATGTTAAAGAATAGCCGCATCAACACCGTGACCGCTGTATCCACGTTTATCATAATTAAGACACTTGCACAAATGCTTACAAAGATTTATTATTATTACGCTATATTTTATATGCCTTATTGATAAAAGAACGCCTCTGCAAAGCAGCATACATCAAATTTATTAAACCCACACACCAAGTAACGAGCTCTTAAAAAAACGTATTAACGATCATCGGACCAGAATTACGTTAAAACCACCATCGATATGAAAATCAAAACTAATGGCGCTACTTGCATACTAATAGATACATTATACACATATTTTCTCTCTATAACTAAACTATCATGAAATATATTGTTGTTATAGTAGTAAATAATATATACATAATGTAATAATAATGTAAAAAACTATTATTAAAGGCGTATATTTAGAAAAGGATGTGAGATAGAAAAAGATTAATAATAACAACGGCAGGAGCAGCAGCAAGAGCGGCAGCGGCAGCAGCAGCAGCAGCAGCCGTAGCAGCAGCAACAGCAACAGCAGCAGCAGCAGCGTCTTACGATTTCTGTTTTGTTTAAGAGCCTACTATATTATATAGGTATCTATAGAGACGAAGTGGACTCGGCGCGTTTAGGTTCAAGGTAAGCTAAGTAAAATAATAACATTTAGTTAGGCTAACCGAGGTCGCAGCTCAGATCTCGAGATCGGAACTCACAATCAGCATCATATAAACGCATGCGTAGATTGCTCACTACCTTCGGTGATGCCAAGCCGATATATTCAAGAAAAAACACAACATATATATATATATATATATATACATACACACACAACACACGGCAAGATCTCATATCTAATTGCTTCAAAAACAAAATATTTATAAATATAAATAGCATGTCGGACACTGAATTCATCTTTTCCAACCTTGCTATACTGATGTTTCGGTTATTTTCTCCATCCACAACGTATGTATTTATTTACTTACATGCACATCCATATATGTATGTATTGTATATAACGTATACCTATGCATATACCTGTATATGTGTATATTTAACGAAAATGATTATTATTAGATAATGTTTGTGATTGAGCAAGACTAATCAAAAACAAATTTTAATTAAAATAGTCTGCATATTGAATAGAATATAAAATGTTTTGTAAACAAATCGAAAATTGAGGAAAAAAATAGAAACATATCCAGATACTTATTTAATGACTAACAAAATAGTATCGATAATGAGCATAATTAGTTAGCTAATTTGCTTGTTAACTATCGATCTACAAGTCAGTTAATAGTTAAATGGTGTGACGGCTGCGGTTGGAACGGACCGCGACGTATAATATAACCTTGAGATATTTGTATAACCCAGGCCAAACAGCAGCGTTGCTTACATATCCATACAACATCAGAAATATTTTATGTACAATATAAAATGTGTATATATGTACGTATATATCGCATCATACATACACGCTACACATTATTCATATATGTATAATATAATAACAACATATATGTATAGTAATATATTAATTTTGATTTTTTTTCATTTTGTTTTTGTATCTTACCTGATTCCAACAACAGGAACAGACATGTCTTCAACCAATTCAGAGAGTACGAGTACAGTGGTGGCTGGAACTTGGTTTTGTGGATATTGTAAGAGACCTTGTCCATTTCCTTGTAATACAACTGAAACCGTTCCCGCATCGCCCGGATTACCAGCAACCATCGTACCAGGACTATTATCCACAAGAACGTCCGCGATTTGAGCGTGTCCATGCAATTGATGAGCGTTTATATTGTTAATAGTGATTTCGCGCGAACTATCAGCAGAGTATATTTCAACTCCCTTTTGATCGGGAGCTGTTGTATAGATGACGGTTTTATTGCCATCTTCGTAAATTAAATCGATTGGAGTGTCGTTTTTATCGGAAGCGTAAATGTCATCGTCTTTATCATACATGACTTCAGTCTTAACCTGAGTATATATTGGTGGGCTATTAATGGCACGTTTTTGATCCATTTCTTTCTTAAGTTCTATTACGTTGACGGGAGTCATTGTGGCCAACATGGCAGGTGGACTAGGAGCGTCACGAAGCGGTGAGCGATTTGCCGGTGACGCTTGAGGTGGAGGAGGTGACATCATACTTCCTTCTGAAACCATTGGGGGTGAAGAATTTGATGTAGACATATTATCAATGTTCCGTCGAGTCATTATGTTTGTGTTTTTGTTTTTGTTTTTGTTTTAGATTTATTTACTTTTTTTCGTTTTGTTTTTATGGCGCAGTCTATCACAGAGTTCACTTTGCACGAATATTTTTTTTTATTTCTTGTTAGTGATTACTTATTGCACTTATTGATCAACTGTTATGGCACTTTTATGTATGGCTGGTTAGTATTACTTTGGAATATTAGCATATGTCTAATAATATGCTTGATCTTGAAATAAATGGCAACCTGAAAGAATTTTCATTTATAAATATACATTTCATACATTTCATTCAAATTTAAACAAATTTCAAGTACATATATCAATACAGTTAATAGTAAATAGTAAATTGCGCGCGTTATGTTGATTTTCAAATAATTTATACTTTTGCTGTCGATCCGGTTCCATATTCCGAAACTCCACGTGCACCGAGACAGGTTTGACTACCATATGAGTATGTTGTTGCATTTACTACGAGGGGGTGGTTAGAACCGGTTTACTCTAACTGTTAAAACTTTTGATAATTTTGCGATTATCTGAGAGAGAATATTTCAGTAATACAACAATATGCTGAAAATATGTTAAATATGCCCCACATATCTTTCAAGGAAAACGTAAGTACATATAATGTAATATATGAACGATATGTGGTATATGTGGTGTAGTGTATGATTGTCGTAGTGCACGAGTTGAATCTTATTAATATTCACTCCAGCAAAAGCTTCTTCAATCGTGAACGTTTTACTAATTTGAAAATGATGCCATGGTAAAGTATAATTGGTGGATTGATACAATTGGGTGGATTACCAATGAATAATGATGCCCACCACACCACACCAAGGCACCAACTAACAACTATCCCAAAAATCGAATTAAAAGATTGGCTGATTATCAAAGCGTAAATATTAATCCGATTGGTGGCATAATTAAACAAGCAGAAAAAATTTGATTAAGCTATTGATGGATGATAGGTTTGTCATAATCGCATGGCGCCATAAGAATATACTTGTTATTGGGATCTGGCGGCAATGCAGGTAAACTAGTTAGGGCGTACCGAACCGCAGTCGCCATTCAAGATCAAGTATATGAGCAAATACTCGATGAACAGGTCCGCTAGCTCCCAGATAACAGGTACTATTGTAACCATTCAATTTTCAAAACAATAACAAAACAAAAATAGCGCGTTTGCTCTGCGATCAAGTTGAAGATCGCAGCAGCAGCAGTAACAACCTGAAGATCAACATTCGACATGCAACATACAAGATGAACGGCAACGCGCGCGCGTTCTAACAACAACGCGCGTTGCGAATGGTGCCTGTGCGGTGCGGTGCGCGTTCCTCATGGTAACATGGTAACATGGTAACATGTGCAGCAGCAGCAGCAGCAGCAGCAGCATTAAAAGAGATGAGAGTATGTATATTGTACATATACTAAAGGAAGAACCTTAAGCCCTATAATATTGGCTTTCTTCCTTTCCTTCTGTATTATGGTACTGCATAGGTATAAGATGCTGCTAAGATATAAAATAACAACTAACTAACTAACCAACCAACCAACCAATCAACCAACCAACTACCTAAGATGATTGATATACATATACATATATATATATGTATTATCATATATTATACTTACGTTTTATTATTATTATTATGATGATGATGTTTATTTGTCACTTGTGCGGATTTCGTAACGACACGACACACTGCCCGCAAACAATTTCCATGTTTTAACTCATTTCGGCAAACATAAACATTCCCTGTTAATATTCTTTGTATGCAATCACATACTAGCGTCTACAGGTGTTTCGAACTAATACTCTACTGACTGTTTAGTGCGGCGACTCAAAGCCGACCACAGGTATGAGGCTAGCGAGCAGAAACGATCGGTTATCGACGAACGTATTATTATCTTGCCGTTCTTCATTCGCTTGGAGAAGTATAAGGTGACTAGCCAGTACGTCGTTGCTTAAATCGATCGGTTGTTTGTTGTGTGCTTACCTCAAGTCCCCCGCACCATGCTCTTACTCCACCTCTTTGTCTTGCGTATTCTTTGCGTTTACTTAAGTACGTGGGAGTGTGAGATGGAGATAGTATTACTCTCCTCCGCTCAGGTGTGTACAGAATCATGGCCGCTGCCCAGGTATTCAGGGGGAATCTCAATACTATCTCCATCCTTCAACACATCCCCGCATGCGAGAAAGATGGCGATTGTTTCACCTGCATGACTTGCTGGACTGCACTCAGATAACCGACGGAGGAGGGAAATAAAACGATCGAAAAAAAGAATGACGTAAAATAGGAACAATAAGAAGTAAAAGTATAAGGCCAGACATGCCTACGGCAATACAGGCATTCTCCAATACTGCTGTTGCTGTTGTAGTTCATGAACTGGGATACACAACGGATCCCGCGTCTTATTCATTCAATGAATGCTTACTTGCTTTGCTTTGCTTTGGTTTGCTTTGCTTTGCTTTGCCTTGCTTGCTTGCTTGCTGCTCATTATCTCAACCATTCTATATAACAACATTAGATAGATGTAACTAGTCTAACAATCCGTCTGATCGTTAAGACTTTGTCGTTTGTCTATATACTATAACAACGATTGATTATATTATACACACACATATATATATATCTATATCCATTTTATTTATTTATACAATATATATTTATTACAATTTACAATTCAATTAATCCACACTCATATCAAACCAAAATTCAATATCATCATCATCATCATCATCAACATCATCTTTTAGTAGCATTTTTTTTCTTATATATATATATATATATATATATAAATCTACTATTAAGTATTGACTTCTTTTTATTTGTTTTTAAATCAACTAACTGTTAAGCACATATACACTCTTAATCGATTGATAATACACAATAAAAATTCAACGAAACATTCTGTATTACAGTACGTTTTTTCAAACTTCTCTATACAAGGAGATTTTAATGATAGCTCTTAACACAAACCCAATAGAATAGTCTATCAAGTGAACATAGTTATTAATTATATTCTTCTTTTTAAGCTGTTATTATATTTTTTTCCAGCATGTATGTATGTATGTATGTGCATACATTGACTCACTATCCGTGCGCTTAAAGAAAAAATGCCGCATGGACGCCTCTCGCTTAAAAAACGATGCAAATTTCAACTCACTGTATTATTATGAGCGCATTATGAGAAGCACAACCCTTTCTAGATAAATTCAAATTGGGTTATCTATTTTCATCTATCATACTGTGGTGCATTATGTATCTATCTAAGTACTTACCTATGTTCGTTGTAAATATGAGCGTCAACGTATATGAGATAGAGAGGATATGATGATGATGATGATGGTATTAAAGCGAGATTTTTGATGCTGGTGAGAAGTTTCGATATCATGGGTATGGAATAGAAGCAGAGTGCGTTGCCGCATCTCGCGCTGCCATGTATCCAACCGCCTACTTTTTACTTGCATCTTGCCTCATTACGTCCCATTTGTATGCTGAGCCCATCGAATGCTTATATGGGTAGAGTCAGCCATCGTATGTCCAGTTTATTTTTTTTTTCACTTTTCTTGCACACCATTTCCGCTAAATATTTAAAATTGTTCGCGTTTAATGCCAAACTGCACAGATAATTGCAGAAAAATCAACATGTATATTTATTTATCCTTAACAAATCATGCAACATAAAAATATTTATTAATTAAAAACGATTATTACGAAGTTATTTAATTAATGAAAAAAATCGTATATTTCTAGATATAGAAATAAGAAGAAATAACAAAAAAAATATGTATGTTGCTTGGCGCCCTTCTGTAAAAATTTTATACAAGTTGTATAATAAGTGCATAAACCTTATTAAAGGGGACAGCAGACAGAGAAAACTACAACTAATGAGGCCCTCAAGACAAAATTCATTTCGCCATTTAAGGAAACTTATTTGTGTGCAACCACTTTTTAAAGTTTAACATTGAAATTTAAATTTGCGCCTATTGAAAGTAATTAATTTACATTGATAATATAAAGTAGTTTTTAATTTACTTTTTAAATATACATATATATATATATTTAATATATAAACTCATTACTATTTATGCATTAATAAATAACGATTTTTAATAAAAATTAAGTATCGAATATGATATAATTCATTATCGCATATGGATAGATGAATTAAAAATTCAGGAGCTGAAATAATTTGATTTTTTTTCCGTTAACTACTCAATATAAATGGCTATAACGCCTACGTTTCGTTTGCTTGATCCTTGGGTGCCACTCCATGTTTCTCACGATGTACTTACATATACTATTAATTAATAACTTCTCTTTTTGTTGATTATATTTTAGCTTCGATTTACAATAACAGTGTTAGTTGTTAGTTAGTTTTATGGTAAAAACTGCGATAAACGGTCTATGTGTACTTATTCGGGACAACAACAATAAAAAATAACGCTTTAAATTGGACCAATTTTATAAATCTACAACATACCTACTTTAAACCTCAATTTAATTCAACAATTCTACATACGTATGTTTATTGCGAAAGACATTCGAACAAAACAAACGTAGTGTATTGTTAATATGCGAAGACAATTCATGCGCGCGATACTTCACGTTAGATATTAATCTATTAAAGCACAATTATTTTAATTATGTTATCCAACAATAATAAACAATTTTAATGAAATACAGCAACGAATTTAATTTGTGCAAATAAAATAACTAACACGAATTGTAAACAGCTTTTAGCGTTTTTAACAACAATATTGCGGCAGCAGCAGCAGCGCAATAAAATGAAATTTATTTAAATACGTTCCATACATTTCTACTTTAAAATGCAAATATTCCATAGATACTACCTTTTACTTTATAATAATAAATAGTACATATAAAGTTTTATTGCCGAAAAAAGCATCGTTTTTGATTGTGCCATTTGAGAAAAACCCAAGCAAAACATCTGTGAGGATCCCTTTGTTATTTCTATCTGCAAGCGCAATTGATCATAAATTTTATGATGTGTTACATACTGTCGGTCTTATTTCATTTTACGACAAAGGTTGTAATATTTTAGCCATAACACAATACTAACTTCCATAATAAATTCCATTTTTATCTTATAAACTCTTATACGCTTACGCGTATTGTACTCACTTTACGCTAGTCGTACATCAAATACTAATAGAAAATTATGCCTTCCTAAATATCTATTATTAATTTGTTGATTAACATACTCATTTCATGCTAATAAAACTGATTAAGCTTGCGCGAGATTAAGGCGTAATAATAAATATAAACAAACATTGCGTTATTTACGATTCAGATTTGATTCAGCGTAAACATTAAGTAATAATACACATTTATAATACTAACAATAATAATTTAATTCAATCAATCGGGAATGAAAACGTCATATGTCACTAAGTAACGATTATTACATTTGGAGTCTAATTTATAGAATTATGGGCTCAAAATAAAATTTGACTGATTAGTTTATCCCAAACTACACCATTTTTATTTCTTTATTTGAATTAAAATTGCTGTTAAAATATAAATAGAGACGCTGTAATAGTTTTTCTTAAACCTTTAAATAATAGCTGAAGTGTACTTTGATATTGGATGAAAATTTATAGATGTTTAGAAGTTTAATTTAATATATTGACAGTATAGTATTAATCATCTAAGGGTCGATTTACGGCAATGCCATGTTTAGATCGTAGGTATTATGAGAGCAAGTAAGCCATATTTTATAATAATTTGGACCCTATTTTTATAGAGATTTTATCGGGTTGGCAACTAAGTAATTGCCGATTTTAGTTATATTAGATGCTTTTCACTCCTATTTTTAAAATATCCGTAAATGTTATGATCTTCTTCCTTATATAAGCTGGCTGTCATCCTAACCTAGCTTTATAAGTTCATTGTGTAGATATTTTCTCAAAGTGCTTTTTTACCTCAACATTAATATGGAGTGCAAAAACGAACATTTTCGCTACATTTTGCTTTATGATTTCTGTAATGAAAAGAACGAAGTGCACGCCGCCAAAAAGTTACGTAATGTGTCTGGGGATGAAGCCCTTAAAGAAAGGCAGTGCGAAAATTGCTTTGAAAAATTCCGTTCTGGAGATTTTTCTCAACGTTGAGATCGAGCAGTTGAGCTTAATGAGGATGAAATCAAAACCATCATTAGAAAGATGACAAAAGGTCATCGAACAAAATGAAAAATACTTCATAGATTAAAGTTTTTTCCATTAAAAAAATAAAACTCTTATTTCATTAAACAAATCGGCAATTATTTAGTTACCAACCCAATATTTAGATAAACCTTTATAGACCTATAGAAATATTTATAAAGTGGAATAAAGTAATTATGCAGAAATTTATTCTTGATTATTGAAATCACTAATCGAAATGTCAACATTTAATTTCTACAATAATTAGTTAATTATTTGTATAAGTATGTGAATCCTACTCAGTGTTTATTTAACACTTCATTAATTAACGAACAATTGTGCAAATTTCAATAATCTAATAAAGAAAAGTATTAAAATACTTGTTTTACAATGTGAATGTGGCCTAACTTAAAACAACCCCAAATAATCTTTTTATGTTTATCAATTTAATTAAATAATTATATACAGTAATTTGTGATCGTTGTTCTGATTTGAAACCGCACACAGCTTATTTAAATTATTAATTGCAACGCACGTTTAAAAAAAAACTGTTTCATATTTTTTTAATATAAAATTAATGGTTGTATTTACTTTTATTCTTCTTACTCAACCGTGCAAGCAGGCGCAAAAAATGAATCAATTTATTATCGTCGAATGATAGATTCGTTTTAAAAAACCCTTAAATATTTGCAAGGGAATCCTTCGATAAAAAATTTCTGTTTATTTTATACCTGTACGAGGAGTACATACCATAAATTCTATTCTACATCATGTTTTTTTTTCTAAATGATTTGGTATATCATTTTATTCAATTGTTTAGTAAACTAAATTACTTTCGTTTGTTTTGATATTATTGCATATTTATTATTGTAAAATTTATTAGTGTTTAATTTGCATCATTAATGAGTTTTTTTTATAATTATATAGGAATACGTGGTATAAGTCGCATCTCAGTGATATTAAAGAAGATGTAAGGCCTAAGCTACAAATAACAGTAAAAATACACCAAATTTTCTTCCATTTAGGATATATGTATTTAAGTTATGTCGCCGTATCAATGCCTGTTTATTCAACAAAATTCATTCTCTATCGGTATCATATAATTTTTATCTAGTATTCGTAAGCTTCCACACCTAATTAAAACTAGATAATTGTATATTACATTGGATAATAATGTAAAATATTGATTAGATATTGTGTGACAAGGATATGTTAATTACATTCACTGGGTTTCTAAGTCGTACCGTCCTCATATTGTTCTAGTAAGCGCACAGTGTCTCATATCCACATAGCAACATATCAATTTTTCCAAATCTAATTATCAAAATGAATAAATCTGTCAAAAATTTGGTTTAGAATTGCTTGTATATTGTATTTACATATTCATCCTCAGTACGTTATTGTTTAAAATTTAATAAGTTACATTATAAGAATTACTGTTTTGTTAGATATTTATTAGCAAAAATTTTTATGTAGTAATTATATTGATTGAATTCACACCAGTGTTATGTGAATGGAATATAATGAAAAATATTCTTCACTAATTTATTTCTCTTAATTGAAATTTGCGGTAGGACTTAGGCTATAGGGGTACGACTTAGTAGTATAGAGTTCCTAAGTCGGATCGATTTCAAATTTTTGAATATTGTTAATTATAAGCAAATGCATATGACTTTTTTCACTTCTTTACACTAAATAGAAGCAGAATGTTCTAATTGTTAATTAATTATTTGAATTACAGACAATTTAACTTTCCCAACCTTCCCCTATAACTATTTGACAGTTTGATATTATTAAAACCCAAAGTTACACTTTAATAAATATGAAATAATAACAAAACGTGTTTTATTTTACTAAACATTAAGGAATTTTATGAACTAAAAAAAAAATCATCAGTCGAATACATTTATTTATAATTGATTTTTGCAAACCGCATTTGCTGTAATAGTCTATTATATTATTTAATTTAACGATTAGGATGGTGACGGTCGCTATATTTAGATCACCTTCGGCGCGTACCCTCTTTCTAAAGTGGTTTTTTTCGGGGTGTGGGGTTTAACAGCTCGCTGCTGGTAAGGTGATCATCAATCAAAAAAAGTATTTCAATGAGAAATTGCCAATGTGTTTCGGATCGTAAAAAAACTCGACGCACAAAAAAGAATCATTAAATGTGAAACGTTTCATCTTCATCATCGGTACAAGGAAAGAAATATGTGTGCTAATATATTAATCTAGCTAGCATAGTACAATTAACTAATGCACTATTAATATTACAATAGGTCGATTCATAATAATTATTCGTGGTTGATTTCACACCATATTTTCGTTACAAATATTTGTATTTCATTAACTGAAATTATTTTAGTTATAAAAAACTATGGTTACCAGTGATATATTATGCTTTTATGCTCTATCACCTTTAGAAATGATGGAAAGCTGTGCATTCATTTGTGAACTCAACAAACTTGGAAACAATATTAACGAAATACAATACTAAAATAATTTGTCCGCATTAAATTAGAAATATAAATTACACATATAAGTTTAAAATCACAAAATTCTTCTTCTTGAAAGCCTAAATATGTCGAAGATGAAAATAAAGTGGACTAAATATGTTGATTTTACACCACATTTTTGTTACAAATATTTGTATTTCATTACTTTTTTGTTCTGAAATTATTTTAGTTATAAAAAACTAGAGTTACCAGTGATATATTATGCTTTTATGCTCTATCACCTCTAGAAATGATGGAAAGCCACACACTCATTTAGTGATCTCAAGAAACTTGAGGACAATATTAGTCAAAGACAGTACTTAAAATAATTTGTTTGGATCAAATTAGAAATATAAATTACATAAATAGGTAAAAATGTCAAAATTATTATTTTTGGTAAAGCTTATATATGTCGAAGATGAAAATAAAGTAGACTAAATATTAGCAAAGTTCAAACATTGAGTACTACTAATAAACGATATTAATCTAGCTAGAGTACAATTAACTAATATACTACAGTAAAACCTCCCTATGTTGGACGCGTTGGTTCCTTAGAAAATTGTCCAACGTAGGAGGTTTCCAACTTAGAGAGGTTTGAAATGTTGTTTGGGGGGGGGGGGGGGGGGGGGGGGGGGG
>JARJDW010024529.1:0-25265 GCA_030264715.1 Adinopsis sp. GC000173 | reverse complement strand
TTCGGAGAGGGGTGTTAGCCATGCCCACTTTGTGGACAAGGGGGGTGTGGAGGAGGGGGTGTGGATGAGGGGGGGTGTGGGGGAGAGGCGAGGTAGCCCAAGAGGCCAGTATCACTACTAGCTTGCGAACGTTGTTAGCTGGTAGCTGGATTTCAATAGCATTACCGGCAGATTAATTCAATACAAAAACCACCCGCAATCCTTCATCGGCATTTTTGCGCTTACGATCCTCATAATTCAATCATTCGAGACACGCGTCCGTGACCTTTCGCCCGAGCAAAGCGATCATTTCCACCACAGCAAACTGCGTAATGATTTTTCATCATCTGCTTTGCGGAGAGCATGCTAAAAAATCGCAACACAGGCAACAGCAACAGCAACAACAACAACAACAGCCGTTCTGTCATCGCTGCTGCTGCTGCTGCGTAAACGTTTCGCCGGCGTCCTTCACGGACCTTGAGGTCGCTGTTATACAACAGTCTAACGACGACACCTACGGCATACACAGCATCGCAGAAAAAAACGCGCTAATTAGTTTTTGTGAGGATATTTTTCGGTTTCGCATTGCGCTACGCAAAGCAAAGAGACGCTGATGTTTGTTTGTTCGCTTTGTTTTTGTATGAAGCGCGCTGCCGCTTTGATGCGAAATTTCTTTGTGTTGCTGCTGCTGCTGCTGGTGCTGCTGCGTGAGAATTTCTACCGTATACTTACCTACGCTTTGATGAAAAATCAGCTTGTTTATGATTTTTATGTGCGGCGGATTCATTTCAAATTGTTTTATTGTTTCGTTACAAATGTTTTGACAACGCTCAGGCAATTTAAGTGGTTATTAGGAGCCGCGCACTGTGATTCTTTGTGAATTATAGCCATAGTGCTTGCTCTTGCTGCTGCGATTAGTGGACAAATCAAATCGTTTACTTTCAAGGCGGAATTAAAATTTATTGAGACGCTCTCGTTTAGCGCGCCATAGAAAAATGCTAAAATACAAGAAACCGAAACGATTTGATATTTTAACACAACGATATTTAGTGTCACACATCGGAATACTAATACAAATACCAAATTAGTTTAAACACATTTTTTTCCTGCTCAAACAAGCTTTGCGAAGAATCTGCAAATATTATTACAGCATGTCTTAACAACATAACTGGATTTAAATACATAATTTGTTTTAGATATTTAGTGCAAAGAAACTAAACTTATTCTTCTTAATAAATAAGAAATAGGAAAAATTTGTGTCTACCGTATTTACGCGAATACAACCCCGTATTTTAACCAATTCTGCCATTTCTAAAAAGCAATTTGCGGTAAATACGCATATTCGTAGGAGTATATCGAATATTTGATGACTGCATTTGGAAAATCCACTTTTTACTTAATGTTTTTGTGACAAATCTTTGTTGGTTAAAGTGATCTTATGATATGGTTAGGTCATCCAGTAAATTTAAGTCTCGTACTGATTTCAATAAAATAGATCATCTAATCATTTAAATCTTTCATATGTTTACTTTTTAGCACATATGTATTCAAAAAACTCATTTTTGACAACGTAATCTTCGACATAAAGTTGACTTATTAATATATAACAGCAAAAAGAGATTTTATTTAAAAAATATATTATATTTCAGAATTTTACGATGCAACTGACGTTCGATTTAAAAGTACATTAAAGTGCAATATCTCATTATTAATAATTACATAATAAAACAAGATAAAAGTGCTGTTGCGTTTTTGCGCGCAAACGTTGGAAAAAATCATAATACTATAAATAAACCTTTTTTGCGGCGTCGTCCCACATTCATTGCACAAATTAAATAATTTATATGAAATAAATCCGATGATTTAATTACACGTAATTACAGGATTTGTATTTATATGAGGTGATTTAAAGCAATTTTGTATTTGCAAACGAATAAAATGTATACAACAAGTATTTATTAATCTGGAAATCGCTCATTTTCAGTGCATTGAGTATCATATCGCTGCCTTTCTTTATTATTATTAAATTGTGAATTAAACGGTAAATTTAGACAGTTAGCATAAATTTAGTATTTCATTTGCTGCATCATAATGATCATTACGTGTGGTGTACGGTTTACTAAATTCAGCAAATATAGGATGAAGCCATTAAAGCCATAAAGCGGCTGAATGTTAAACAATGTTGCGGCCGACGCCAATAATATTGTACAATTTGAATAGTATAGATTTATAACATGTTTAAAATAGATTCGTGTTCGTGAGCCAACCGGCGAAGAGAAGGAGGATGAGAAAGAATTAAAAAAATATACAATTCAATCAATTGTTTCTGAGAAATGTCGTAGTTGAAATTCTTTTATATAAAGATGCGTGCGAGAATTGATTTTTCATTTGAACCAGCCGGACTTTTTATCTAATACAAAAAGCGCATCTCATGATAATTAATTATGTTGATTGATCTTGGTAAGATTTTCAATCGATAACTTTGCGAAATTTCTTTTATTTTAAGTAATACGTCATTAATAACCATCGATTTTCTTACCGTAGAGGAAAGAATTCAAATAAAACTAGGAAGCGTATCGCAACTCCTCTCCACATATATATATAAAATGCATAAAGCCTTTCCTTCCATATCACTATCGCTATATAATTTATGTAATCATAACACCTACGATTATCCTCACGCTTTAATGAGCACACAAACTGCAATGCTTGATGATTGCATTTTGATGTCTAATTGGCTACACGAAAAAAAAATTATTATCTTGATTCGTTTGGTTGACAGATTTACATAACTTGACTGATATTATGAAGATATTTTGCCATAAAATTGAAACATATAATTAATATTTAAAACCGTCATTCAAAATGACTATTATTAAACGTAATTTAAACTTTACTAATATGATTTTATGCGCAGATGTATGATTTTCTATAAAATATAACGTTTTTGTTGCATAGTTATTGATTTTATATTAATAGTTTTGCATAATAATTCCTTGCCTATCTACTATATCTATATATATAAAAATGATTTGTATCTGTGTTTGTCCGGTTATAGATTTGGAGTGTAAAAAAGCGATAAAAATGTTTAAAGAATCTTCGTTTGTAATTTCAAAAAATGTAAGCATTTTAATATTTATATATTAATATATGGAGAGCAAGAAGAAATCGGATTGGCGAATTGTAGCTTCGCTTCGGGTAATAAATAATAATAAAAAAGATTATTTTACCTTAATATTGATAGAAATTCAACCAGCCAGATATTCGAAAAACCATCCTGCACACTTCTTAATTCCATTATCAAGTCTAATTAATCACGAATTATTGAATAAATTAATAAAATAGGTATAAAATCGTAATAATTTTATTCCAACAATGTCTTTTCACTGCATTGAACTACACTGAACTGATAACAATACATACTTGATCGATGACTCATCACACAAGCAATTTTGATGTGTCCAGATGCGACAAAATTCGAGCAAAACATTTTTATTTATGCAAGGTCACATCCACCTTTTCACAAATAAATTCAAATGATTTGATGTGAAACGTATTTATCAAATTTCAATGAATATAAAAATAAATTACATTTTATATTTTCATTTTGCAAATTTGAATTTGATAACTAATTGTATTTATTAAAATGTCTTAGATCATCAGGTAATTAATAATTTATTCTATTTTATTGATGGACGTTGCAGATGCATTCCATTTTGGATATTTTTATTAATTAAGTTATTATTTAAATGGCATTACTATATATGGCCATTAAAGTTAAATTAACGCAAATGTATCTTTAATATACTTCAATAATAATAAACAACCATTTGAGGATTAAACAAAATGCCACTGTATAACAATGTCAAATCTTTGTTATAAAAAAATTATTTTATTTACTTAAAGTAAAACCTGGTTTATCATCAATTTCAATTTTCGATGACTATTTTCACAAAAAAATTGTTTTCGTTAATTGTCTAGGATATCGTCAGCCTGTCCATGTATTTCTTATTAATTTTGCTAATAATTTTCAAAAACAAAATATACGAGGAAAAACGTGTTTTCACAATTATACATTTTTTATCATATTATGATGGACAAGTTTGTCACAGTCCTTTTCTGTGACTCGTTCCATGATACTGTTAGGATTATTACTAATAAACGTTGTTGCTGAAAGTATTTTTTGCTATAAATTTTATGTTTGGAGCAAATTAATTGAATTTGCATTAATTTATATGAAAATTAGTATTTTGAAAAGCGAGGTTCTATTTTGTATCATACTCTCTACTATGTACATCAACAACAACAAAACAACTATAATAACACCCATAGATGCTGACAAATAAATAGATGGGTGCATCAAATTTTATACACTTTAGCTACGTAGTTAATGTTTGAGTAACGTTACCAAAAGCCACAATTCATGGATTCATATTCATTAAGGTTAAATAAATGAAAATTTATATTTAATCATTATTTTCATACAAATATGGCATAAAACTGT
Organism: Adinopsis sp. GC000173; assembly: GCA_030264715.1. Lineage (NCBI taxonomy): Eukaryota > Metazoa > Arthropoda > Insecta > Coleoptera > Staphylinidae > Adinopsis > Adinopsis sp. GC000173. Next base: position 20,782 of record JARJDW010024529.1, on the reverse strand, counting down.
TTCTAAATTTTTTTTTGATAATAAATACGAGAGGAATACAAAAACTAAATTACTGTAAAATTGAATGAATACTTTCATTTTCATTCATCATTTTTTTAATATTTGCTACACTTTCTACGATTTAGATAAATATTATAAGTTTGGCAAAAAGTGAAAATAAATCAATATTTAAATTTCCATTATGTTTAAAAACGATATTTTTTATTTATCTTATTTCTTTAATACTTTCAATCACTGTTTTAAATCAGCATGTTAGTGGGACGCAAATTCTTTATTTATGTCGCAAATAAAAATCCAAAAATTGGAATGAACATTAATTGATGACGATTTATTAAAAAGCGTACATAAATTGTTATAAAAAATAAATGAATGTACACAGTAATGCTTAATCGGGCAACTTTTTTCGATCAAAAAAAATGTGCCGTGACAAAAAATGATTAAAATTCACTAACATAATTTTGTAGAATTATTAAAATATTTGACTAGATTTTAGTCAATTCTTTAGAGTGCCATGCTCATATTAGTCTCTTTAATGACTATCATAGATTATACAACTACAGTAAGTGTTCGCAAAATAAGTTTAAACTTATACAGTCAAATTAACATTTTCTACGTAAGCATTAAAAAATCAAACATTATTCTGGAGCGGAGGTAGTAATATTTCCCATAAAGGTTTAAAAAAAACTTTATAAACTGCTCTAACCGTTTCATATTTTCATTAAATTTCTGTTATAATTCCTTGTTGCATTTTTGTTGCATAATTACCTATTTTATTTTATAATAACTTTACATAATCTTCCTACCTACTGTGCATGTACTTGAATAAAACAAAAACAAAATTGAAATTAATTAACATTGAATTATTAATAAAACAAGATCATTATAATGCAGAAATTTTCCTTGAAACTTGAAACATTTCTTCCAAAACAATTTTTGTTCTTTTATTGATATACATATATACATTATAACATTATGTTGAAACAACTAAGATAATATATCTTAAAATTTTAATTTAAAAAAAATAATTAGAAATGTGTTAATTATATAGCAAGCGCGTAATCGATTCAATAATAGCAATTTAGCATAACCTTCCTGCCTACAAGTTGTATATTAAAACGAAAACAAAGTCGAAATTAATTAACATTGAATTACTATTACTAGAAAGCTTTAATTGAAAATGCTTGTGTAATTTTTTTTCTCCTCGCCGTGCTGATAAAAGTGGAAAACATTACAAATGTTGGCTTATACATCATTCCAACACCTACACCATCATTATCACCTTCTCAAAGATTGTCCACTTATTAACTGCCGTTGTTGAAAATGATGCATTACATGCCATCGTACATTACAGCATGTCATAATAATAATTATCGCGCAAATTAGTAAATTACACCTCCAAGGATAATCGCCAATTTATTAACTTATGTCTATTAGTTAATTAACCTGTCTTCGTCGCCCCTAATCTCGCTTTTTCGCATTGACGAACGAGCCGGATTGAGTCTTCAATCTGTTTTTCCTTCTTCTTCTTCTTCTTTTTCTTCTTTTTTTTTCTAACGATTGCAACATTTTACGATCGTTGTGGCTGGTGCGTTTAATTACCGTCACATGTGAAAAACAAAATTAATTAAATTTTCTAATATATGATGACTATTAAATATTAATTGATAAACATAATTGTAGATATTGAATGACATTGATAAAGTTGCATCATAATTACTGATGTTGACTATTTTAGGTGGTTGGTAGGATGTTTAATAGTTTTGCAATAACATTTACATTCCGTTTTTGTACTTTTCTTATGATACATCGAGCCTAAAAAGCCAATAATATTGTTTTAGCTCTATTACCTCATTTTTTTCATAGTTCTTTGAAAAATAATATGTAATGTTTTTGATTTTGAAATATTACATACTCTATAAAAACTTAAAAATTAAATGAGCAATGTAAGCAACACAAAATACACCTAATTAATGTTAGCTGGGCTACTGTAAACTAGATGGCGTTGAATAAATTTATTTAAATAAACAAATATTACAATAAATTATTAATTTAATTGTTAGTATTAGTTTTAAACAATAGATATACTAGTGATTATTGTTTTTACAGTAATAAATTGCATTCGCACGACGTTAAATAATAAGAAGCGTCTTGAATTTAATTATATAGTAGAATGTAATAAAAAAAATTGTTTATTTATACGCCGAAATTTTAGTTTGTAAACAAGCAACAATTACTACTATAATGTAGTGCAAATTTTGCAAGTGTAAATCGGCTGAGACCGTTTGTTTATCCTCCGTGGAGTGTAAATTACAGAATAGTGTCGTTTTGAAACTCAAACCGAGAGAAGAAATGTGTGCGCAAACTCCATATGACCCTGTGGTTGACTGGTTAGGCGCGAAATTGGCGGTCTTGTTATCAGGCGACTAGTAAAATGTGTACGTTGCGCTTACAACGCGTGCGTGCACGTCGCAGGCAACGTTACCGTTCTCGGCGCGAGCGACCCCCTCCGTCGCATACCCACCTGCTCGAGCAGACTCCGTTTTTCTTGGACTCTTAAGTCCAGAATAACTACAATAATCATAATCTTGGACGTTATCCCTCACTCAACCTACTCGGCACCATGCCGGTACACGATGTGTGGTTGCTGTTCGACGACGGCATCTACCACGACAACACGACATCATCATCGTACATCGGATGATGCAATTTTTAATTTCGTTGGTGGTGCTTTAAAAATTAGCGATCTGTCGTCGACTATGCGAGACTGGTAGCGCGAGCACGAAAAATGCTCACTAGAATCCGAACGCGATCCAAGCAAGCCAGCAAACGCAGCAAACAACAAACAAAACCGTTTGTGCTGGCTTTGCTGCTTTTGCTGCAGCCTACCAACTTCAAAAATGGTAGTTAGTTGTAACACGCATTACCTTTATGCAAACTTTCTTTCAACCAAATCAATTTTATATTACGAATGTGAAATTAATTGAATATCACTTATCTTACCGCAATTTGTCAGTTTCCTTGAAGACAGCCAGCGGAAAACTGAACGCGCGCGGTTTTCAAGCCATGCGTCAGTCAATTCCGCTACTATACAACCTATACAACTACGAGTTTTACTTTATCAGTAATATGTGGTGATAAACAGTAAGTAAACAACATGCAGCGTATAAATATGTAATATTACACTGCGTAGGAATTATTCTTATTGTTTGGGATTTTTTTGTCGGTTGGCACATTCTGCCACGATCCGCTTTTTACTGTTCGCCTAATAATGTGAAACCTCACAATGTTAGCTAGAAATTCTCGCAAACGTGAATATTTTTTTTCTACATAGTAGAAACAAATTTTAGGTACACCAAACGAGATAAATCAATAGCATATATGTATAGTATCTACGCAAATAAATAAATACAATAATTTAATGCTTTTGATGCGATTTTTTTTCCATTTTTATGCGAAAATTAATTAAATATTTTTAAATAANAAACGAAATAAATCAATAGCATATATGTATAGTATCTACGCAAATAAATAAATACAATAATTTAATGCTTTTGATGCGATTTTTTTTCCATTTTTATGCGAAAATTAATTAAATATTTTTTAATAAATTTAATTGAATCGTACGAATCGTAATAAGATGATGATGATGATGATGATGATGATGATGATTAAAGCGATAGGAAATTTAATAAACAGTTAGATGCATTTGCAAAGAAATGGAATCGTTTGAGTGAAAGGTGCGAATTTAATATAAACGCGCGCTGGACAAAATGTCTATACGTGTGGGTATAAATAAACGTTTTTCGCGTACCTACGGTTCAATTAAATGGAAATTTAATTGAAATATGTATTTAATAACAAATCAATCTTTTTTAATTACACATCGCATCATATATGTATATACCTGTGATTTTTGCGAGAAATCAATTATTATTCGTCGTACGTGGTGCAGGTTGCCGACCCTTGCAAGTTACAGGTCATGCGAGCGGCGTACGGAGAGCGCCGTTGTACGCTGTTCGCCTGCTACCACGCAACCGAAGTTTGTTAGCTAGAAATTATTTGTCGCAACGCGTAGAGCAAAGCGATCGAAAAAACGCTCTATTTACTATGAGACTATCTACGATGCTTCATTGACTATCATTAATGATTTATTAAATGTAAATTTTTATGGGGGGCCATTTAATAAAATAGTAAAATTTTAGTTGTTTAATTAAACATGGCCTAATTTAAGTTAGATCAGCCGTGAAATTTGTTGCATTTAATTACAAGATTTTGCAATTTTTTACAATTTAAAAAAATAACTAAAGTTTATGTATTATTTAATTTTCTAGTTGGAAATGAAATGTTTTATTATGCATTCATTAAATTTTACTTATTGTTTAATTATTTTCACCTATTTTTATGTGATCCGAATAGGTATTTTAAAATTATTTGCATTGCATACTCAAAATACGATTTCTATGAAATTACAATATAATGCTTTATATGAATGAGTAAGGAATATTTAATAAATATGTCTTTTTAAACATGTTGCTTCATTAATACTTTAAAATACCCCCACTATTAAATCATTTCTGGGCGAGTGTTAGTACCCATTGAATGACAAAGAAGGGTGTGAATTGTGTAAACTAAATTTGATTTTTTTACAAATTGGCAAAATCACTCTTCTTTACTTCTCAAATTTAATTGATTAAACAAAAAAAATTGTAATTGATTATAACTTTGCATACATGAATACGCGGGACAGACAGAAAATTTCAAGGGTCGCCAACAACCCTGCAAGTCAGTGGTCTATCATCAAACTAAAACCATATGCTCGGCTAGTTTTAGGGCGTATCAAGTATTAAAAATCACACTTATAGTAGTAGTCTACGCGTTAACTATATCAAAACCTACCCCTACCGTCCGTATAAAATTCCACCCTTAACGTCGATTTGGTTACGGCAATGTTGTTGAGGAATACATCCCTATCCTTAAATAAAAAATTACAATATAAATCATTTTTTGACACTTATTTTATTAAGTACGTATATTAAAATTAATCTACGAATACTAATTTAAAACATATACTATACTTCTAAGGTTCATTAATAAATAAGTACACCTTAATGATTTATATCTCAATATTTTATATGATTATTAATGTCAAAATAATGTTACGTGCAGTTTTAATAATTCGACCACTATCTATTTGTATTTTGAGTGCGCCTATCAACATTTCGATTATTTTTATTTATTTGCAAATGTTTTTATCTTTAAATGATTGATTTGTCAAAAGGTTGTAGGAATTTTAATGATGTAACAACGAATTTTGATAAATTCTAATCACCTCATGTTATTTTTAAAACAATATCACTGCAAATTACGCATCTTCGATAGCAAAAGGTGATAGCAGCCAAATAATTCAATTTATCATTAAAAAATAATTAAAAGATTCTAGTAGACAACCGATTTTTTCTAGATTATACTTAAACTTTAGTCTCGGTGTTTAAAAAAATGCTTAATAACTAAATAAATAAATAAACTACAAATTACTCGTTTCTGATCATCAAACAAATTTAATTTATTTGGTAATAAAATAATGTAGGTATATTTATGTATTGCAAGTGTAATATTTCTTTAATTAATCATGATGAAGATCTTGTAAGACATCATCCTAGCGCAGATGTTATTTCCGGAACTATTCTGCGCAACGTTTAATAATTTAATAAGTTAATAAACCGTACAATGATTTTTATTAAGCTTTTAAACATATTAACAAAAAAACAAATGCACTTTATATTGTTCGACTGTCTTTTGTACTGCGCTCCTAATACGCAAAGTTCGTAACGAAACTAGATATTCACACATTATGTGCATTCAACAACATGTACAATAATAATTTATTTCATTATCATCAACAAGTTTATTTACAATAAAAATTAACGATTTTTAAAATTTATAAAAATTATTTAAATTTAAGTGTAACAATAAATAAATTTATGATTTTAACAACAAAAAAATAAACTGTTTGTCTAATTCTAACAATAAATAACTTTTATTGTATTTTTATTTTATTATATGTATTTACCATAAAAAATTTAAGGCATATGCCAGAGCGGCTCAACTCACAAATTATATATTTTCGCTTTTGTTGTTTAGTATACACACACTGACACTCTGGTTATTATTTTTTGGATCAAAATCTGAGTTTTTTTATGCAACGTTGCCGTTGGTGTAGAAAACGCGTCTAAGAAAAGCAAAAAATGCATTCGAAATTAAAATTTATAAGAAAAATCGTACAATAAACAAACTTCCTCAATGCGTAACATCTAAAATAGATGAAATCAGCATAATCATTTTCAAAATTTGATTTTTTGCTTAATTTCATTGAGTAATAATTATAGAGGAGGAATATCAAAGTTTTAATTTTATTAGAGTTTGTTCCTAAAATATATTACAAATTACACTTTTCTAAAAATTAGTATTTTGGAAGATTTGGAACTTAAAGCATCGTTTATATGTATTTACAAAAGGTGTTTATATATGCATGCATATAAGAGCTTCAATATTTTATGAGTACAATTGCAGTTTAAGAGTAATCGTTTCGCTAAACTTCCATAATCTGCGTCAATTTTTTTAAAAACAATATATACACTCTTCCCACAGGTCCGTTCGGTCGTATTTTTTTGAAATAACTTTTTGTTTAACAATTATGAGTTAATAAATATTGCGTGTTTTACACAAAATGAGTGGACTGAAGATTTTACGTTCGCATTTGCGATTGTTATATTTTTTTAGAAAAATTCGACCGTTTTTGATTAGTTGCATCCGTGTGAACAATCTTAAGACATATAATTCACTCGTTTGTCCAAAAAGGCGCACAGTAATTTTATAAAATTCTGTCTATATTTGATATGCAAAGTATAAATACTTTTTGAAGTTGAACAAAGAATAAACACATACTTAATTGATTTTTTGTCATTTATCAGTAAATGAACTCAAGTTTTTTTTATTGTATACATTTAACTAGTTTGCATTCAATATTTGAACAAGTTTATTCCTATTAATTACAAATATACATGTTACTATCTGTTTTTCGGTAGTACTTCCTTAATTTCATGCTCGCCTAATAACTTGGGTTATTACTTTGTTGGTTTGAAGCTCATTCTCATCGCGTACATGCTGTTAAAAAGCATACACACGAACATTCGCTGCCATTCGCCTCACTCATTCACACAATTCGTCGCTAACATCGACGACGCTCCATCTCCATCCAAGCATCCCTTTCTAAGCGCTCCGGTGTGAATGCGCCTAAACGCGCGCCACAGAGCGAGCGGGCACGCTGCTGTGTGCAAGCACTAGCGCGCGCTCTCACCGCCACCACCTACTTCCGCACGTGCGCTCCTGGTACGCAAAGTCCTCACTTTACTAACTTGATGCACAAAATAGACAGATTTCATGTGTACAACAAATTTTGACATGTCTAATTAGTTCATACACGATTCTTACAACAACACGGCGCGCCGAGTCGATCGATTAGTTTTGAGCGTGTGGATGGATGCGGTTTTGGGTGGTTCGCACCGCGCGCGAAAAGGCCCATCGCTATTTTGATATGTGTATAAATATGATCGATCATCGTTTGATGGTATTGAAGGACTATCAATCAACACATCCCAGTCATATTTTAAAAATATTTGAAAAGAAATTATGCGACGCCATGTTGAAATTTTATTATAATATTCTCATAATTCATAACTGAGAGGGCTTAAATATCAAGGTAGCAGCATAAAAAGAAAGTGAGCGAATATGTGTCGACTAAATAGAAATTTTTATCAACCGGCGTAAATTAATATGAATTTGTTAATAAATTTAGCGATTTGGAAAAATTGTTGGGCGAGCGCGTTTGTTAACCTCAATTTTTAATTCAGATAGAAAATGATGATAATTGAGCATATTAAAACATGGATTATTGCTACTAGATAGATTAGCTATTATATCATACACTCTATTATCTTTATCAGCGTAAGATTAACGAGGCATTGTATCATTAAGCGAAACCACCTAAAACAAAACGCATTTCAAAGTTGTTGTTTGAAATGTAGATAGAAATACTTGCAGTCTAACATCGGTTTTCAATCAAAAACTTTAGAAATGTTAAGAAAGCGTGCGTCTGCACTTTCTGTTTGTACTATTCGCCTGATACAAAAGAGCGCGTTAAAAGTCCGTTGAGGACTGCGTAGAAGAGCCGTTTCTACTAATTCCGCTCTGCGATTAATTTTCTGATGGTCCAGCCCGAACTGACCATCGCTTATATATATCGCACCGGACAGCAGATTGCACTGGATTTTTTCCCCGACGCCGGAGAGTGCCGAAGAAGCGAAAAAAAACGCGTTCGGACAATAAACGCGCGCGCGTTGCCTGACCATTTCCGCTTCGAAATTGATCGCTTCCCACATGTTATTTACGTTGTTATACGATTTTCTGCCGTAATATTAACAACTTTTTTTTTCTCTTGCTTGCGCGTTAATAGCAATTTATACACAATGCGCAAACAGAGCACAACATGTTCGTTTTATTGCAAATTAAATTTGATTAAATAATCGTGGAACAAAGTTGTTGCATGCTTGGAGCGCGCCATAAGGAAATCGTATTATACAAAATTTTATGCAAACCTTGCACTTCACTCAGAATTCATATTATACCATAGATTTTCACTAAACCACAAAATTGTGTGATTTCGCGATTCATTAGACTTGCCACGCTGAAAATCACTATATAAATAGTTTCTGTTTGGAATATAAAAGACATTATATACATTGTTCCATCGTGCAACAACACAACAACAACAAAATGTTAGGAAGCTTAAAGGTATCATTTTGAGAAATTGTATAATAAAATTAAACATATTTAATAATTCATTCATTATTGCAGATTGCGTTTGTGTTAATTTACATTTATAGTGAAACATCGCACGTTTTTGCCGGTAGAATACAAAACTATTTGCCCGTGCAACAAGAACAACACAGCAACCAGCCAGCAATCCACGTAAAAAATCAATTTGTTCAACCACGAAGGCTCGCAGGATATATTAATAATCATAATCCATCGTCAATTGTACAAAATTCCGAAACGGTCGTGCATCCAATCCACCACAGCACAATAATCAAACATGAACCATACATTCCCAATCGTAATTACCAGCAATATAATCCGGTGTATAATGCACCTGCCAACAACGTGCATCCGCTGCAACATCCATTGGCGAAACCTCATCAGCATGCCGTTTTAGCGCCCGTTGTTAAGTACTATCCTACGGTTACGGCAAAGCCATTACCGCCGCCGCCAAAGGTGGAGCAAAGTCGTAGTGAAGAAGAGGATGATGATGAGGAGGAGGAGGATGACGAACAGGATGAAAAACACCAAAATGTGAAAAATGATGACGATGATGATGGTGATGAATCAGAGGAGGATGATGACGAAGAAAACGAAAAAAGCGAGGCACAGGAAGAAGATGATAGTGAGAAATCACAAGAGTCGAATGAAAGCGATGAGGATGATGACGAATCGGAAGAGGAAGAGGAAGATGACGGCGAGAAAAAGTTCAGTGATCATTTTAAATATTTTAACTTTGATGATAATTTTAAATTTTTTAATAGCGACGAAGATAAACCGAAATCAAAAAATTATAGACAGTACAATAATAATGATGATGATGAAGGTGATGATGATGATGATAACGATGAACAAAATCAGAAATATAAAGTGAAAAAACAGTATTACTATGAAAATGAGCAACCAAAGTACAAAAAGAGTCGCAAAGATTTACAAAACGACGGCAGCAAATCAAAATACGCTGAAATTGAGTTGAAACCAAGAACTGAACGGCCGCGTCTCGACAAATTCAACTATCAGCCATACATTTACAGTAAGGGACCGCAAGGAAGGCCAAAGGTGCAGCCGCTCTCGCCGCCGCATCCGATACAAAAGCGCAATCCGGCGCAGCAGTGGATTGTACGACGAGTTATCAGCAATTAAAGAAAATATTTTTTGTATAAGATTGTTATAACATTTTACGTGGTTGATTGCTAATAATAAAAATTTTTGTTATTTTGTAACTGAGTAGATCTATTATTTAAAGTCCAATCAAGCAGAAAGGAAGCGAAATAGGGCAAAAATATCGCAATGTCACGATGCCGTGCAACTTCCACGATGGTTAAACGAAAGTAAAAGCCTTACATAATTTTTCCAAACGCGAATTGTTGTTCCTTATTATAAAATCTAATTTAGAAATAAGAACAATTGGGTTTATAATATTATATTTAACACATGATAATGTTAGTGTAAGATCAAGATGCATTTAATTAAAAATGCTTTCTAATACAAAAAATGTTTAATTATTGTAATTTCACAGGTAAATCGTAAAAAGATGTTGTATATAAGACGAGGTACTTGTGGATTCTCTATCAGTTATCATTTGATAATTCACACAACAACGCCAAGATGAGTTCAATTGTGGTAAGAATAATTTAGTAACAATATTTCTGTTTAGACCTAACATAACTTTTTTATGTCAAAATATATTGAATTTTTGAATAAGTGAATTATTCATAATTTGTGCTCTAACATAGACATCCATAAGAAAGAATAATTATCATGGTGCACCAAGGGAACAAAGCAAATATTTTAGAATTTATTAATAATATCCTTTTTTCTTAGAGAAGTCATAGTTGAAAATTGAACTCTTTTTATTCTAACTTTTCTAAATCTCTTGATATTGGTGAAAAATCAAAATATATTAAATTACAATCAATAATTTCTTAATTTGAAACTTCTACTCTAACCAAGAGTTTTACAAGAAAGAAGAATTATCATGGTGCACCAAGTGAACAAAGCAAACATTAATTAATAATAATAATATTTTTGCAGAAACTTTTGATTTTTACCCTATGTCTGTATAATGTTTACTGCAATAAAACTCATGATAAACGTGGTACGTTTGAGGGAAACTTTGCCGAATACAATGCCGAACTTGTTGGATGGCAGCAGGACGTCTTACATTCCTCCGGCCCGGTGAGTGATAATTTTAATTCATATTTTGTGTGTTCTTATTAAACGCAATTTCAGTGGCAAAAGTTTGCTGGTTTATATTCTCAAGTGTCGCCTGCTGAAATTGCTGCCGCTATTTCAGCAGCAAAACAAGCTTCAATTCAAGTTTTACAAGCACAACAGCGCGTCCAAATGGCTAAACAAACGGTGATAAGCCAGCAACGTCTTGCGAATCAAAAAGAGAATCAAGCATCGATTGCAGCTCAAAAAGCTGAAGCTGCAGCCGCTGTCCAGCGGCAGGAGGCCAACGCTGCGGCCACTTCCGTTGTTCTAGCGCAACAGCGACTTGCACAGGCGAAAGCTGAAGTGGCTGAACAGCAGCGTATCGCCGCTGAAAAGGAGGCAAAGGCAGCGCTCCTCATTCAAAAGAGCGCAAATGCTGCCGCCATCGAAATACAAAAATCCGGTAAATTTATCGTTGCAATTTGCAATTATTGAGATAATAATGTTGTTGAATGATGTATTGGTTTTTCAGAGCATACGGCTGCCAAATTAGCAGCGCTGCAACGTTCCGGGTCAACGGCTTATAAACATGCAACCGCTAATAAAGATTCAACATTATCGGCTGCATCAGCGGCGGTCGCCGCTTCTGTATCGCATTATCCCAGTTCCGGATCAGGCAGCGGTGCCGCTCCATGGGCACAACAAGCGATAACTTTAGGACAATGGCATTCTTAATTTCCTATATATTTGTGCAATGTAATCTTTAACGTAATATATTAATTATGTATGTATAATCAATGAGTTTATGTGTATCTATCTATACTAAATAAATGCAAGTTATTAAAACTGAAATTGCAAAAGTTTCTTATTGTGTGTGTGGATATGCGCGACAAAACTGATCGATCGCTTCCTAGGTTACTATGACAACGGGTGCGGCCGCGTTATATCTCTAGTCCACATCCAGCCAGCATCCGCGATGGTAAAACATAAATAAATCAAGATGAAATTGTTTTTGGTGCAATTATACTTGTGGGGTTTAACAAGCGGTCAATGGTCGACTCCAAATCCCGCTGTCTTTAATATTGGAGGCGTGCTTAGCACCAATTCGAGCCAATATTATTTTAAAGAAACCGTAGCGGTAATTATCCATAAAATTAATTTCTATTAAAATGCATAGATTATAAAACTATTTTAGCATTTAAATTACAACACGCAATATGTTTCAAAAGGTGTTACTTATTATGATATTGCGATATTAATGGATCCTAATCCCATAAGGACGGCGCTGAATGTTTGTAATCAACTAATTGCTAACAGGGTATTAAAATTGTATTAACGTTTTGTCTACTAATGTATGCAATTCAATTAATTTTTCATTATAAGGTATACGCTGTTGTCGTATCTCATCCGCTAACAGGCGATTTGTCACCGGCAGCTGTGTCTTATACAAGTGGCTTCTACCACATCCCTGTCATTGGTATCTCGTCAAGAGACTCTGCATTCTCAGATAAAGTTTGTTATTGATTGCATATTACATTCACATAAATTGAAGACAAGTGTAATTACAGAACATTCATGTATCGTTCTTAAGAACCGTGCCGCCGTATTCTCATCAAGCTGATGTATGGGTTGAAATGCTAAAACATTTTAATTACAAAAAAGTCATCTTCATCCATAGCTCCGATAGCGATGGACGTGCAATTTTAGGCAGGTTTCAAATGACTTCGCAGACGATGGAAGATGATATTGAAATAAAAGTTCAAGTAATTTTACACCATTTCCTCATATACTATACGTATTCCATTATCTAAACATATAAATTATAGGTGGAATCGATTATAGAGTTTGAGCCCGGCTTGGAATCATTTCAAAATCAATTAATTGAACTACGTAATGCTCAATCACGAGTTTATCTTATGTATGCCAGGTAAATGAAATGCGATGCGATTATTTTATATTATTATCTATTAATAGAAAACAAACTATATAGTATATAGTATACGTACGATACGAGAACGCGTACATACATACTTACATACGTACACGTACTTACATCCGTACATGTAATTAAAAACTATCTGTACCCATACAACATTGTTTTGCAGTAAAAATGATGCACGAGTAATTTTTCGAGATGCTGCTGAATTGAACATGACGGATGTCGGTTACGCTTGGATTGTTACCGAACAGGCATTCGATGCAGACAATGTGCCCGAAGGTATATTAGGATTGAAACTTGTCAATGCGACTAATGAAAAAGCACACATCAAAGACAGCATGTAGGATATATTTAAATTGAATGTATTAATTCATCTATACGCGTTGTAATAATTTTTTAGTTATGTGCTTGCTTCTGCGCTACGTGACATGAATCAGACGCGCGAAATTACCGAAGCGCCAAAAGATTGTGATAATTCAGGTTCGATATGGGAAACTGGAAAAGAACTGTTCAATTTTATAAGGAATCAAACGCTACTTAATGGTGAAACTGGAAAGGTTGGGTTCGACGATCAAGGCGATCGCATAAATGCTGAATATAATATTGTTAATATTCAAAGAAGAAGGAAGCAAATAAATGTTGGAAAATATTTCTTCAACCGAGTATGTTTATTTTACTTATATACTTATAGACGCACGCTACAGGGTATGCGGCTATGAATTACAATTTATTTCTAACTATAGGACACTGATAGAATGTCATTAACTATGGAAGAAAAAAGCATATTATGGCCGGGACGTTTACATAGCAAACCTGAAGGATTTATGATTCCCACACACTTGAAAGTACTTACAATTGAAGAAAAGCCTTTTGTTTATGTAAGGAAGGTGAATGATCAGCAAGATTGTTTGCCAGATGAGATACTCTGCCCACACTTTAATTCAACACAAGATGGTATACAATTTTTTACTAAAAATAAATGTAATGTAATTACAATGTTTGCATTTTAAGAAACATCGTTATATTGCTGCAAAGGATTTTGTATGGATCTTTTGAAAGAGCTCTCGAAAAAGATTAACTTCACTTATAACTTAGCGCTATCGCCCGATGGGCAATTCGGCAATTATGAAATCAAAAACAATTCAGGTATATCTAGTATGATAACACAACTTATGAATATTTATAAATTTATTTATTCAATCGCAATTCATTTTAGGTAAAAAGGAGTGGAGCGGATTAATTGGCGAATTGATTGGTGAGCGTGCGGACATGATTGTAGCACCACTTACAATTAATCCAGAACGTGCAGAATTTATCGAGTTCAGCAAGCCGTTCAAGTATCAGGGCATTACGATCTTAGAAAAGAAACCATCAAGATCCTCAACGCTGGTATCATTTTTGCAACCATTTAGTAATACTTTATGGATACTGGTGATGGTATCGGTGCATGTAGTCGCTTTAGTTTTATATTTATTGGATCGATTTTCGCCCTTTGGCCGTTTTAAATTAGCAAATACTGATGGCACTGAAGAAGACGCTTTAAATCTTTCAAGTGCTATATGGTTCGCTTGGGGTGTGCTGTTGAATAGTGGAATTGGTGAAGGTAACAATGTGATATCATGATAGTATATAATCATTACATTAACGATCCTTTCAACCTATATCTATATATAATAGGCACTCCAAGAAGTTTTTCAGCGCGTGTGTTGGGAATGGTTTGGGCCGGTTTCGCTATGATTATTGTCGCTTCGTACACTGCTAACCTTGCTGCTTTCCTCGTGTTGGAACGGCCTAAAACAAAGCTAACTGGAATCAACGATGCTAGAGTAATAAATCAATAAGCAATACATTACGTAATCCATTAAGAAAATAACTTTTTATTTTTGTTTAGTTACGTAATACAATGGAAAACTTGACGTGCGCTACCGTTCGCGGTTCATCCGTCGATATGTACTTTAGGAGGCAGGTTGAATTATCAAACATGTATAGAGCGATGGAAGCAAATAATTATGAAACGGCAGAAGAGGCTATTAGTGATGTTAAGAAAGGGTAAACTGAGTAATGAAAAGGTTATCAACCTTTATGAATCAATTTTCATCTCCTATGCAGGAAATTGATGGCGTTTATCTGGGATAGTTCACGATTGGAATTTGAAGCAGCACAAGATTGTGAACTCGTCACCGCTGGTGAATTATTTGGTAGATCCGGTTATGGCATTGGGCTACAGAAAGGGTCACCTTGGGCGGATGATGTAACACTCACAATACTCGATTTTCATGAAAGTGCGTCTGCCATTAAGTAATGCCAACAATATTTTATGTATTGTATTTATACAGGTGGATTTATGGAGAGGCTGGATAACAAGTGGATACTGCAAGGGAATATACAAAAATGCGAACAATTTGAGAAAGCAACGAACACGCTAGGGCTGAAAAATATGGCTGGCGTATTTATATTAGTCGGCGCTGGCATACTGGGCGGAATTGTTTTGATTTTAGTTGAAATGTTCTACAAGAAACATCAAATAAAAAAACAAAAGAGAATGGAATTGGCTCGTCATGCGGCTGATAAATGGCGTGGAGTGGTTGAGGTATATATTATGTTATTACAGCAAATGTACGAATTAATTCGTAGTTTCAGAAGCGTAAAAATATGAGACAATCGATAACAACACAAAGAAGGATTAAATCTAATGGAGTTAATGATCCAACAACAATATCGTTGGTTGTGGATAAATATCAGCGAATTGCGGGACCTGAAAGGGCATGGCCTGGAGATTCCGATATTAGACAAAGACGTGGTGAGGAATCTGGCGGCGGTGGTGTACAGCCAGTACCTAGATATTTACCCGCGTATACACCCGATGTATCACATTTAATTGTTTAAATGTTATTAACTTAGAATATTATATATGATATACATATTACTTGAACGTAATTTTTGTTATCTATTTATAAATTTTATTTATATATGTGATAGCTAAATGAGATGTTCATAATTCTCTAATTATTATATAATAATACTGCAGACAACAGATGTGTCTATTGTCTTATGATTATTGACTATTTACATTAAATAACAAATAAATGCACACTTTTAGAAGTTAAGTGTTGTTGTTATGAATACTCCTTACTTACGCAAATAGTAATTAGTGTTCGGGGGATAAAATAAAAAATAATCATACTTCAAAACAAAAACTAATTATCGATCAATAACAATTGTGCAAATAATAAAAAAAATTAAAACATAAAATATGCGTCTTTTGCTAATTGCTTTTTTTAATTTTGCAATTTATTGTAGAGTAATTGCAAATTAATGAAATAATTACTACATAAGTTTAGCACATAGTATTACAAAAATAAATATCCATAAAAAAATTAATAATTAAGTAAACAAAACTTGACGATATATATTTTTTTATATATTTAATTATTATCTCGTCGCCGCCGATAAGCAGCATTTTAATATTTGATAATATTCTTATGAAACCAGTATGTGTGTTTTAATGTGATTTGGCTACAAGTTGATAGACTGCTTGGTTGGTTATAGAAATAACATTTCGACTATATCAACAAAATTTATTATCAAGGATGAACTTGAATATGTCGACAATGTGCCACAGTACCGCACTGCCCACAATCCAAGCAACTATATAGAAACATTTTTATTGTACATGTACAATATTATTCCCACCTTAAATGTAATAGAGTTATCTATTTGTGATACACATATATAATCACTAAAAGCGTCCACGTTTAGTGGCTTGTATTATTTTGTGTGACCGAGCAAACAATCGTGCGTAAGGCATGGATGACGAAAATCATAGCAAAACAAATAATAACGTGGATAGAGATGAGTAAGTCAATTTAACATTCTTTTATATTATGTGAATTTATCATTATTTTCGATTTAAGGAAACCGAAAAAGAGTCTTAAAGAAAAGGTTTTTCTTCATAAGGAATCTCTGATAACCGAATTATATGACATCAAGCATATTAAAAATATTAAACACATTTTTATGATGATTTTAGTAGTATTATTCACCAATCAAATTGTTTATAGTATTGTTTTTAACACAGAGTAAGTATAATTGCAATGCAAATAAATATACTATTGCACTAAATTTTCCGCTTTTTTAGATTTAATATTGGGCATATGGTACTTAAAGATTTCAATGATATGCACTATGCCTTACTTGCATGGTATCGTATAGTAATTGTACATTTACTTATCTATCCGTCATTTCAATTGTGGTCGATGTGTGTATTGGCTTTGCACAAAAACCGTAACTAATTTTAAACGCGTTTAATTCAATTTTATTAACAAATTTGGTTTTAGTTTTTCTGCAAAGATTGTGGAATAGTTTCGCCGTAATATGTTTTGTATTTTATATTGTAAAATGCCTACAATATTCCGCAAATTTTGTGACGATTCATAATTTATCTTTTCCATCGTCATGTGCATTATTATGTGAACAGGTTATTTATGCAAATTGACCATAAAAAGAATAATAATAATTAATATAAAATTTATATTATTATTTTAGCTACGAATACTTATGAAAGGCTATGCATACGTACGAAGTAATATATCAAAAGTTCTAAACGCTAAATCATACGAGGACGTAAAACTTGCCAACTTTAAGCATTACTTATATTTTTTCTTTGTACCAACAATTATTTATAAAGATAGTTATCCGAGGTAATGCATTTTAGAATTCTATTTAATTTCTAAGAAATAACAAACATCACTTTTCGTATAGAAAAGAAAAAACGGATTGGAATAAAGTGGTAATGCTCCTTCTTGAATTAATAGGCAATTTTTTCCTGATGGTGTACATCTATGAAAATAATTTTCTACCAGTTTGCCACAAATTTAAAACGTCCACTTACACCATCAACGATATTTTATGGTCGATCTTCAAGAATACATTACCATCAGCAACACTTGCAGTTTTATGTTTCTACTTTTTATTACACAGTTGGATGAATTTATTTGCGGAACTTACAAGATTTGCAGATAGGAGATTTTATCAGGTAAGCATCGCAATAAATTAGCTTTTATTATCGAGCTCTTAGAGCCTATAACGAAAGTAAAAGTCATCATTCAAATATGAACAATCATTGCTGCAAACAAGATATATAAATAAATCGATTTATTGATTGCTGTAAAAATTATTTTTATTGGATTATCTGTCGGTTTATAGTGCACTATAAACACTACAATTTCCAAGTACAACTGTTCTCGGTAATCAAATTCAAGTACAAGCACATATAATAATACTATTATTGATCTCTTAATTCATGTTTATGTTGTTTACTTTCCTTATGAAGATGTCTATTATCAATATCTATTAAATAAATATACTTTTAGGATTGGTGGAACGCTAAGTCATATTCGGAATATTTTCGCAAGTGGAATATTGTTGTACACGATTGGCTGTACGCGTACATTTACAAAGACATTCACGATAATCTAACACCGAACTCAACAGTCGCACCGAGAATTATGGTCTTCTTCATTTCGTCCTTCTTTCACGAATACGTGCTATATTATTCGATGCGAATGTTCTATCCAGCATTATTTGTGATATTTTTCCTAATTGGAATGCTGCTCTCTTGCGTTAAAGCGCCCAAATATTGGATATTCAACGTAATCTTCATCTATACACTTTCGATTGGCTTGTCAATTAGCATTACGACGTACATTATGGAATTTTGCGTGCGACAAAATGATTGCGTTAAGAACGCCACTACGGGATTGGAGTTTTATCACTCACGAACTTATTATAGCGACTGCTTAGTTCTAGATTAATAAATTTTAGTATTATATTTAAGATTGTTTCAAATAAAATATTTATATAGTTTATTTAATGCTGCATAAAATATACCTATCAGGTTGAAAGTAATTAGCTATTTAACTATCAAAATTGTTTGCAAATAAGAAGCTTTGAAAATAATACAATATAAAATAAAAAATTCAAATTAGGGTAGAAAAATTAATGATAAGTTGAATTTATAAAGATTGAGTTGTTCATTCTTAAAAGTATTTTCAGTTTTTGGGCTTTTTTACATTATTTAAATTGCATTTCTGGTTACATTGCAAGCCTGGTGCATAAAATAAACCTCCAATAGTTGTGGCGTTGATATCTTGAATTTTGAATTTTGAACACTGACATATCGCTAATATTGAATTTATATGAACTCTTCCTCTTTAGAAAGTGTTCAGCTTCAAAACTGGTCGTTTCTAAAAATTTTGACCCATTGAAAGAGCCCATAAATGACCTAGGATCAGCTAATGAGCTTAATCGATAATACGATGTTATTGTTTGTTTGCTAATTTTTTCAAAGCCGAAAGGTTTGTTAAAAGCAGAATGATGCAACAATAAATTGTTAATAATGATATAACAATATTTCTACTTACATATCTTCGTATGATTAATTAATTTATATTTTTAGTTAAAATGTAAAACCGGTTTAAATAATTATGTAGAATAAAAAGTAACCGATAGATAATGTAACTATAGTAAATAGTGTGCATTTTAATGTCGCACATATGTTTGCATAAATAAAAATGTGTAAATTTCGAGAAAAGCAATTCCATGTACAAGCCTCGCTTTTCACGTTACTCGACGAGAATAAAAATTTCATGACTATAAATTTTTTTATTTATATTTGTTGCGCATTGTTAACAATTAGTGTTTGCCTAGAGGATGTTTATTACAATGGAAAGTGGGTAAAGGTGATTGAGTAAGTTCAAATAATAAAACTTGCCAAACTTGCAGAAGCCAATTTGGATATTTTATTATCCAAGCAGCGTTTGCTAAATTTGAAACTGTTATATATATTTGGATTCTCTTATTTCTAATACATGTTAGTGTGTATTTTTTATGGAAATTATGGTACATATCCAATATACGTAAGTACAGCAAAAATTTAAATTAATGAAAGATAATATTTCTTAATTACAAGGATGTAAATTATAGAATCTTGCATGGATCTTGTTTGTATTCTACATGGCTTTTGCCATGTCGTACGCTACGGTCAAAACTTGCTATGACTTTAATTTACCCATGGGAAGTAGTTGTACATTGTTAATGGAACATGTAATTATATTTTCGCTTTTAATTTCCTACCTAATTAAACTGATTCTAGATGCGCTTAATAATGAAAGGCTATGCGTTTATACGAACATCCAGTAGTGATGCAATAGCAAAGAAAAACTTCGTACCGCCAACATTTTCTCAATACATATACTTTTCGTTCGCACCAACCATGATATTCAGACAAACAAATCCTTTGTAAGTTGAATACAATGTTTGATGTCCGATTGCTTGATAATGTCATGATTATAATATCATATTAATTAGCGACCATAAAAATAGTCGAAAATGACAAAGTAAAACACCCGTATGTCAATGTCCAATAATTAGTACGAAAGAAATGTAATCTTATTCATGACATTTTTATAAATATCAGTAACAATTAATATTACTATAATTAGAAAAGTTGTTAATGTTGAAGACACGATTAAAATTATTCCCAGGCCAAATCGGTTTTGATTGATTGTCAAAGAATAGGATTACGTCATTTTTTTAAGCCTACATACATATAAGAATTTTGAAGCGACAAAATTTGATTGAACATTATTTTTAATAAAATATAATTGTAAGAATCTTTATGAAACAGATTCGTTGACACTCGCTCTTCTAAAAATTGGGTAAACAATAAAGCCATCTATTCTATTCCTCTGTCTATTGCAATGATGGGCAATCTCCGGGCCGCGAGACATTTGCCACACTCATGTGCACATC
>JARJDW010024522.1:0-53958 GCA_030264715.1 Adinopsis sp. GC000173 | reverse complement strand
AATTTTTTAGCTTGTTTACGTCTTTTAACGACCAACATATACGTTAAATAATCTTATGATAAATTTGCGATAAAATCATTTTTATCTATAAATTTAGACGTGTTTTTTTAGATTTTTTTTAAAAAAATGGTTGTATGTAAGTACACATAGTTTCTTTTGTATTTCTAACGTATTTCGATGTCTAATCCAAGGTTAGATCAATATTTAAATATTGTCATAGTTAAAAATGTGATAAAAGTATTTTTATTTTTATTTTTTGTAAAGAATTATTGATTTTTATCGGAAAATGCGAAATATGGAACGCGAGAAATGATGTTGGCTTTTAATAGTTTACAGTGAATTTGGAACAATAGGCAATAAAATGTGAAAACAAGCGAAATTATAGTATTGCACAGTAAATTGATTTTTCGCGGCGTGTGTTGTATTTTGTACTATATGTATAGAGCAGGTATATTGCAAAAATTCGGCATATCGATGATGTATGTAGATTGTATGAGTACATACGACGAGATTGCATTCCGCAGCCACCCTGCAGTTGCTGCTGCCATTTTTGCGCCCCGACACGTTTCGCGCCGTAAACAAGTTTCCCATGGCTGCTTTGAAGTTTCAACAAAATGAAATATGAGCCATTTCCTGCTCAATTTACTTACATAAGTCTTTTGAGTTTCGAAGTCATTCGATTACCGACTGATTTAGAAACAAATCCTTCCGGAATGGCATTGATTTAGTAAACTATATGAAAAGTTCATGCACTCGCCTTCCTTCTTTTCCTCCTCCTCTCGCAGTATTTTTTTCCTGCTATCGTGTCATAATAAAGGCAAGTGAAAAAAAAAACGGCAAGAACGTCGAAAATGTCAGAGCGTGTTTAAGATCAAGGTTCAGAGCGACAAAAAAAATCGTAACGAACCCGTTTCGTTTTGTTATTCCTCCATCCACGCTTCAATCCATTTTCATACCAAACGTTTGCATTTAGAAAGTGTTTATTTAATTCAATTATCGAAACACGGGCAAAAAAAATCGCACCAGCACGCGCTCGCACTGGCTACCACTGCCTGCTGGCCTATTTTGTAATCGCCGGACAAATATTTGAGATTTTTTTCGGAATACAAATATTTAGCGAATGGGAATTTGGGTCGCGGTCATCTTCTAATTATATAATAACAATTAATTACTCTTAAATTGTGACTGAATGATTTTTGATTGCGTGAAGCGAACGTGTTTTAATGCAAACTCGTTACACACTATACATATACTCTGTCGTGTGCAAATTACGGATATGTTCGAAATCATGAATGTTGACATTCACTTCCGTTTACAAAGATGTTGTCTTCCACCTTGCGGAGTGGATTAAGGACGTTAAGTGAAACTCAATATTCGCAGCGCAGCACTGCGCGCACACACACACAACCATACAACCACACATGAAGTTTATTGTAATTTGAAACATGTGTACGACACGAAACGGCAACATATTTTTTTTTCGCAACCGCACATTCTGAAAACTCTCGGTTAGGGAGACACTCGATCATGATGTTTATAACCGCTGATTGGTAAATAGGAATAAATTGATAACAAATTACGCACACACAATAAACTAGGAAACTGTGTTTCATGCACTCGCTAATCAATTAGTTTGTATCTTGATTTTTTAAATAAAAAAAAACTGTTTGTTCTTTTTGAATTTATAAGCTTAAATGCTGATTATGTAGGAAACTGTTTCTCATACACTGATTTTATAAACAAAATAAAATTCAAATCAACTCGTTATCTTCATTTTTTATCCAAAAGTGTGGGCTGTTTAGTTTTTTTAAGAAGGCTAACCGCCGATTAATAAATGGTGATAAATTGTTAATAAATATACTATAAAAAATATTTTTCATGCACTTATTTTATAAGGAAATGTAAAATTAGAATCAAAAAATTATTTCCCAACGCCAATTTGATGAAACTTTAATAAAATATTGGTTTCCGAAAATAAAGGTGAATTTTGGTGCAATTTTTCCTTAAAACGTTTATATTTTCACCCACTTTATTGATAACTGGATTGGAAGCTATGGAATTATTTTTCATCCACTCATTTTACAAGAATATTTAAACTTTAAATTGAAAAATTATTTATCAACACCAACTATAATAAACTGGCACTAATATGGATTGGTTTGCAAAAAAACAAAAATGAATTTTGGTGCAATTGGGCCTTAAAACATTTATATTTTCACCTACTTTATGGATAATTGTTAGATTTTTAGGTAATGGTGCAGTTTAGCAATTTATTTCATCTAATTTCCAACACAATTTGATAAATAATAATAAATTTTTAATAAATATACTGCAAAAGACTAGGGAACTATTTTTCATGCATGGATTTTACAAGAAAAATTAAAACTTGAATCAAAACATTATTTCTTAACCACAATTTGATGAAACTTTAATAAACTAGCACTAATATGGATTGGTTTGCAAAAAACAAAAGTGAATTTTGATGTAATTGGACTATAAAACGTATATATTTTCACCTACTTTATGGATAATTGTTAGTTTGTTAAGTAATGGTGCAGTTTTTCCCCAAAACAAATCCAGCAATTTATTTCAGCTAATTTCCAAGACAAATCCCCCATTGCCCGAAAAAAGCAAAACGTAAAGACCGCCACTTATAGCGACAAATCGTGCACAATTTTCAGCGTGGTGGGTGATAAAGCGAAATGGGGGGACGCGTTCTCTCCCCCTGTGTATTTGTACCATTTTTTCCCTCCTCTCTCACTCTTCGCCTGCTTTATATCGCTCGTCACGGCACGAAACCACCTTGCAGAATTTTATGCGCAAGATGCGTTGTCGTTGTGAAATAGCCGCAGCATTTAAAATGATAACCATATGTGTATGGATGATGGTTTTAATTAAATTTAGAACGGAAATGCACGATTACGTAACAACGCGCTGCACACATACATACATACACTGTAGAAATAACATTAAAAAAAACGACAATTATTTAGCTAATAAATAATAAGCGCGCAGATGCGACGACGACGACGATGAAGTAAAATGAAGTAATTGTGCTGCGACTTATTGAATATTAAATAGATATTCGCTTTCATTATCAGAAACAACAACGAGGACGATGCGCATACAAAACACTTTCTATCATCACAAATCGAATTGTCGTCGTCGTTGCACGTCACTTAATTTTTCGATATTAATTTTTTTCTTGTTGATTTTTATCCTCTGCGATCACTTAATTTCGTAACGGCAAATGGGAAAAATTTTTTTTAAATAAAACTGTAAATTTTCCATTTATTTTTATTATTTATCATCACAAATCGTCATTGCATATCGCTTGATTTTTCCACCCTTCTCCGTGAGATCAGTTTTTCATATCTTTTCTCTTTACGCCGAATGTCAATATTTCACCTATCAAATTTTAATTTTTTTTAAATTATTTATCATCACAAATCGAATTTTCGTCGTCATTGCACGTCTTAATTTTAATCACTCTTCATATATGTATTTGTTTTCTGGGAGAATCAATATCAACATTTCGGTGATAAATTTTTAATTTTTTTATTATTAGATTGAAGCGCACGTTCGTATCAACGTGCCGGCTATTTTTACTGCAAAATAGCCCATTGGAATTTTATTTTCCAGGCCTGCGTTATGTAGGTATTGCATTAATCACGCTTTTTTATATATACAATACGTAGTAGTGGCATTTTCTAATTGTTTGCCAAAAATATATTACGCACCCACTTTCGAAACAATAAAAAAGCGCGCGCACACACAGAGAGTGAAAACAAAAATTCGTTGATGGTAGTAGTAGGTATAATTAATTTATTTTTATTGCACTTTAATGATGATTGTGCAAAAAAGGAAATAAAAGTTTCACTACTACTGTTGTTGTTGTATAAAGCAACAATATTGTTGTAGGTATTTGTTGCGATTAATTGGCCTAACCTTAGAAAAAAAATTACATTTTGAAAAGTGCGTCAACGGCCTTGCTGTTGTTGAAAAATCAATTCAATAGTGCGCTAACAAAGAAAATGCGCTTTTTTTTTCGTATTATGTATTTTTTTGCTGCAATTATTTCGACATGCGTTCGTTGCTGTTGTTTTTCTTCCTTCAGCGAGCGAAAAAAGAATCGCAACTCGCGCGCGCTAGTTAAAATATTAATTGAGCTGTTGTGTTGTGTGTTGTGTGTTGTGCATGGTGACCATCTGCTCTTAATGAAATTGCAATATTTATAATAATTACAACAGTTATCGCTGTTTGATATAATATTGTTTATGGCGCTCGCCTCGCTAACAGTAAATTGAAAATGGTTTGTGTTGTATAGCTAGCTGGCTGCTCTACAACACAGTTTATCAGGAATATGACCGCACAAATCATTTTTGGGGTTAATAAGACTAAATCTTTACTATTAATTTTGAAAATGGAATAGAATTTCCAACTATTTTAAATTTTATTGGAAAAACAACCTTTGTGCCTCATTGTGGAGGTAAATTTTCACCTAGAAATTATTGGTGCAGACTTGGTAAACTTATTAATTTTATTCTAATTTTTGTATTTGCGTATAAATATTATATTCGTGCGTTTAACGATGTGCTGCTAAACATACGCGTATTATTCGTGATAGGAAAAAAAAGCAGCAACCTCTTACGTTGTTGTAGTTGTAGTTGTTGTTGCTGCAACGGAATCGGAAGTCGAAAATGCTGTGTGTGGGGAAGGAAATTTACTGTTTTTTAAAACGCTTTCACCGAGCGCCGCGCTATTAACGATTCCAACTTGGCGGCACGTCTACAACAACAACAACAACAAAAAAAACACACACACATAGAACAACACAATGCCGTCGCGCACAAAAATACATCGCGTATTTTAATGCCCATTTACGCAAAATTTACGTAAATTGCGCTTCTATTCCATCACCAGCCGGCAATAAATACGCTTTTTTGCATTTTGCGGGCTTAATTGATGAAAGCGTACTAAAAAATCATCCAATTGTGTATGTTGTAATCCGAAAACGCATGCAAACATAAATTGCGTTGCCGAACAAAAGGCGATTTTATACAAAGTTTAACACAGATTTTTTTCCTTCTCTCCTTTTTTTTTTCATTATTTTATAATATAAATTGCGTAATTCAATAATAGCGCATTTATACGTGATTTACTGGCCGGCCACCAATTTTAATTATTTATATGCTGCAATAAACACTCGACTCATTCATGAAACGCATTTTTATGTATTAAAATATTTATTATGCAACGGAAACTGGAGTAGGCCAAGTGGGAATACTTCCTCTCAGTCTCTACGTTATACATACACGTCTTGAGCATGCAATTGACGTCAATGACAAGCAAATTAATTATCTTTTCTTACAGAGCAGAAAAAAGTTGGGAAAAAAATCATCGCCCACCTTGTGTATGTGTGTGTGAGTTTGTGTCATAATTGAAACAGTTTAATAATTAAATTGTTTGTTACCATCATTCGAATTTTGTTTGATGATTACTATCAATCAAGGTGGTGAAAAGTGTTTGCTTCTTGTCAGGTTTACATATTTATTAAAAAGTTGTAAAGAAATTCTGACTCATATATGCGAGCGATTTTATATATAAAAAATGAGCATTTTTATCATTATTCGAATTTTGTAAATTATGAAAGTGGAGAAAAGTGTTTGCTTCTTGCTATCTTTAACTATTCATTAAAAAAACTTAAAAGAACTTTCAGATAGTTGGCGATTCCTTCTAAAAAAATCTATAATTTGGTAATACAATTTCTTATTATCATCATTCGAATTTTGTAAGATGATCAAGGTGGTGAAAAGTGTTTGCTTCTAGCCAGTTTTAACTATTTATTAAAAAACTTTAAAGAACTTCCTCATATCTGCGAGCGATTTCCTTGGGGATTACAATGCATCAAAAAGGAAAACACGCTTCATACACACACACACACACACACACACATACACATAAAAGAATCTTTCTTGTTACAATGTTGCTGTTTTTTTTTCTTGCCTTCTTCTCGTCGTTCTCGCCATTGAGCCCGAGTTTAAAAAGTTGTTAAATTCATTTGCTTGATTGATCGATCGATCGCTATTTCATCGTCGTCGTTGCCGGCGACCCCATTTCGCGCTAATATTAAATTATTGTGTGGCCTAGGCAGGCAAAAGCAAGCAAGCAAGCAAGTAAGCAAAAAAAAGGCCGTAGTATATAGAGAAGTTTAATTGCGGCCCGATGGAGTTTGGCAATAAAAGCCACCACGGTTGCTCTATCTAGCGCTGTGTTAAAATTTATGAACGCACTGTACTTTAACAAGTAGATATAGTAAAGTAGAAAGAATTCGCTTTTCTCTACTCGGCTCCTCGTTCGTTCGCTCTCTGTGCGCGCGCCTAAGTATACCTTAAAAGTTAAACCAGTATTCATAGAGCAGAAGAGAATCGGGATGGTGGATCATGGCGAAAACTATTGTAAACATTCGCCGAAGCGCATTATGAGCATCCATGGATGATGATGGCGTTGAGCGCCACTCGGGGAAAAAGTTGCAAACGTTCGAAGCGAATGAGCGAACGAGCGCACGAGACTCATCCACCTTCAAAACTATTACAAGAATCTTTCGGTTTTGGGGCAAGGTGGGTGTCGGCGTGTCGTCGTCGTCGTCGTCGACTACGCTTTTAGATATTAATTCAACTTTAATGATTAGTGTTTAATCATTCAAAGCGGTCTCAAAAACTTTCGGGCTTGAAATTGTGCGCTCGAATTCACATTCGCAATCATTTAGCTGGCAAAAACTTAAAATCGATTTAGATGTATAGCAAAATTGTTGATTTTTAAGCTTCCACTATGCACTAAAATTATAAAATACAAATATAACTAATTATTGCTACAACGCGATAAAAAGATTTTTTGTAAATTTAAAGTCACCTTTAAGTCACGCGGCTTTGTTACATTTTTAACATGAGAATAATAACGCGATTGAGATATGATTTTTCCATCCTAAATGTATTTTTAACGAACAACGACGTTTTGTTTGTCGTTTGCACGTTGTGGCGTCGCTTGCCAAAAATTCTCGTGTAAAATATGAAACACGATTTCCCTCCCATATATCCCAAACCAACCTCAAACACATTCTATAATATAATTATTTTTCACGACGATTTCATTCACAACAAATCATAAATTTGTATGTAAATGCGTAGAAAATTTATGATTTTAAGTTTATTTTTAAATTAACTACACTGTCCCTCTTAAAAATTACGTACATAATTTATATGACTGTGTGTGTGTGTGTACGGAAAAAAATAATATACAAAATAGTACCCTATTAAAATTTCTGACAATTTATGTTCGTATGTGTACGTGGAAGACGTATGGCGTTCTTCGTACCGTCCATAAATAAAAAATAAAAACAGTACCACAGTTCGTTTCGTTCACTTTTTGAGCGCGTCGCTGTCGACATTTATTCTCAAAAACGTTGTATGTACTACATGCATGTAGGCAATTCCTACCGGATTTGTAATTATATACGGCGGACAAATAAGCGTAAATGTGTGTGCCTTGACTACGTGGCTTAAACATCTAGATAAACGTACTATTTACGAGCGACGCGGCGATTATCATCATCAAATCCCCAAACAGTGATATAATCAATCTGAAATTGCGATGATGATTCATTGCCTGCTGCTGCTGCTGCTCTCTGGTTATTATTGATTTTTACGCGCGCGCGACAATATAACAACACTCGAATTGCAAAAAAAAACTTTCCAAATTGCATCGCCCACCGCCAACCGCCGAAAAAGATAAGACAACGACGTCGTTTTCGATACGTTCGCACTCCGTGAAGGAGGAAACTTTGCACAGCAACAGTGGCTTTTGACTACTACAATTGTTGAAATTTTCCTTATCTACTTATGTTACTATACGCTACGATTACATTATATTACATTTGCTTTTCTTTTTTCAGGTGAGTTTCTGCATCGCCAAAACTTTCATCCATTTGGGGAATTGAAAATTATCGAGACAAACTTGGTAAAATGCACCAGTTATTTTGCACATTATATCAAACAAAAAACAGTTTAATACAAAACCCCGCCACGGGAGAGTAATTTTATTTAATTACTGATGATCGGTTTAAAAATAGCACGGCCGTGTTGTTTTAGAAGCTCTTCGATGATGCGTGGATGTGTTGTGTGTTGTGTGTATGTGGATGTGTTGCTGCTCGTTTTTTTTTTCCACTTCAGCCCACTACTACTAGACAGCTTTGTGTCATTTTCTAATTACAACTTGTCGCCCCCTTGTGTTGCCTCTTTTTAAACGCAAACAAACACACAACAGCACAACCAGCGCATCGTCATGTATATGTTAATTTGCAACAACGTTCATAAACTCTCACGCGCGTAAAAGGCTTTCAAGTGAAAATATGAATGAGATAGAGGTGGGAGTGAATTAGAAGGGCCAGGACCTTTCAACAACAACAACAACGACAATCACTCGTCTAATAATTCATCGCACATCCACACACACACATGCAACGACATCACTTTGTCCATTTCTTATTACTACTATCGCATTATTCATGCTCGATAATGAATTTTTTATCATCAACGCCATGTGTTTTTGTATCATTCATATTTAATTCCATTTTTTATTTGATTTATCGTAGTTTAGTTATGTGTTTATTAAATTCCTGGTAAACAATAAGATCCCCTCGAGTTTGAGGAAACGTTGTCCAGAATTTAGATGTGGGGATTTTGAGACTATAAGCACGCAAATGTCATTGATCTATGCCGGTTTATTCTTGGGCTTTACTTACATACACACATCTACATGTAAGTGTATATATATAGGGTGGAATAAAATATTTATGTACGGTGGCATTTGTTATATAATAACGAGAAAAACGTTTTTCCGACTATAATTTTACGTAAATAATACACACACACACGTATCCATTATTTATACAACACGCTCCAAATTCCACAACCACAAATTTTACTTTATTATTTTTTCTCCTTTCTTTTTATTTCTCTTCTCCCATTCGCTGAAAACATCAACGTTGTTTCTTCACAGACAATTTACACAATTCAAAAATCAAAGACTTTGCTTGCTGGTGCTGCTGCAAATTGCACATGCACGTGTCAATTTATTTTCCAACATATTTAAAATAGCTTTAAAATTTGTTTGAACTTTGCTCAATTCATTTAATTTATGCAAAAATGTGCAAAAAAGTAATTTCGGAGGGTTGACTTGCCACTCAATTATTTCTGTTTTACAAAATTTTAATATACATATTTCTAAAGTTGATGAATCGTGCACGGTTTTATTCTGTCAAATTTTGTATTAATAACTATTTCTATTGTGGGAAAATTTACAAATTGGGCATAATTATTTTAAAATATTTAGAATTTACCAAATTTTTAGCCTGCAGAATATACATGCCACGACCAATTTATTTTTAAATAACTTTATAATTTATGCAGAAATGTGTTAATATACGTTTTTGAAAAGGAATTTCAGAGGGTTGATTCGCCCCACACACACACATACACATTTATTCATGTNGCAGAATATACATGCCATGACCAATTTATTTTTAAATAACTTTATAATTTATGCAGAAATGTGTTAATATACGTTTTTGAAAAGGAATTTCAGAGGGTTGATTCGCCCCACACACACACACATACACATTTATTCATGTTTTACAAAATATTAATATTTGCCGAGGTTGTTGATGAATCATACTCGTTTTATACTGCCAAATAATGTATTTTCCCCGTTTTAATATATCTGATAATAAGAAATAATATAGTATTGTGGCATCTATGGGGGAAAATCACAATTTTGATCCGCAAAGTGAACATTATTCATTTTGAATTTGCAAGGTGTGGAAATGTTAATGTTAAATAGACTTCACGGCACAATAAAAAAGCAAATTTTTTTTAGAATATCGATGATTGGTAATTGCTTTACATAAGTCATTAATAATTAGTGAATTAATTATTGAAATTTTGTCCATTTAAAAATAGAATTTGTAAACATTTTTTGTGAAAAATTTTGGAAAATTTTTACTAAGCATTATGCGCACCACACAATGTGGTTGTCAAAGTGTTGATTTCTGGGGGGCAGCTTTACACACGCCACACACATATATACTCAATCAATAATTTGGTTGAATTAATCATTGCTGCAGCACGCTGAAACACGGACCACATAAATAAATCCATTTGTACAATTTGATTGAAATTTATGAATTTAACGTGGTGTTTTAATACCACGGCGCGCATACATGCGTTCTCGTATATATATATGTTATATGTGTGTGAGCTCTAAAGTCCACTTTGCGGTTCCAAAGTAATTGAATCATAATCCAAAAGCGTTTCATATCCGCTTGCGAGCACGTTGGGTAACGTGCAAGCTTGAAATTTTGATGTTGCTCTCTCACACCATGTGCACGCCCGACCGACCGAACCGACGAACGAAACCAACGCCGCGACTCTCATCCATCCATCCATTGTCGAAACGCATAGGAAATGCATACCAACAAATCATTTATATACATACTATACAATTTATTATAATTATTAATTAATGCATTTACGTTTTGTTTGTACATTCATTTGCATAGTCAATTAAGCGATTATTACTACTAATAACGTGATTTCTTGGAAGGAAAGAAAGAAACGGCGTATAATATGGAATAAATCGTGCATTAACTGCACCTCACGTGTATTCAGTACGAAATCGGCATGCGTTTCTCGCCGATTGTGTATTGCTGCAGATACGATTTCATTCTTTTCCTATATATTTTTTTTTCATTTCATTTGTTGTTATTATTAAACGCATTTCGTATTGTTTTCTTGTTGAACTACTACCACACAATGTTATATATATAAAAAAAACGTACTTTGGCCACAATGTTATCATTATTCAAACGTTTCCGTTTTGCATTGTCGCGATTTGATTAAATGCAGTGAATTGATTAAGAGTAAGTAAAGCAGACGAATTAGTAGTTGCGCAAATATTTGAAAATTTTCCACCAAGCAAGTGAAAAAAAAGTTTACATACTTTATGAATAACATGAATGCGAATTTTTGTGATAATTTGCACGATTTTTACATTTGCGTCATCTGAAAAAAATTTATAGTAGAAAGTTTTCAGTAAATTATATCACAATCTTTGTGTGAAAATTTGTCGAATGATTACAAAATCAATAGTACATAGTCGAGCGTTAGTAGTAATGGATTGATGGAAAATTTGCTTTTAATATTTATCGTTTGTTAGTTTTTTTTTAAACTAGCGAAAAAATATGTATATAGTAGTGAATTGATGAATAATTTCGATTTTACGAACGCACACAACCTGAATGTGTGCGCGCACAACTTTCTCTCTTATACCTTTTCGATGTTAAGCTAAGCGATAAATATCAATTTGAAGGAAAAAAAAATGTATATATATGTGAATCAATGCTGAATTTTACAGCATGGAATGAATAGTTGATTGCGCATTTGCAGCGCCATAACAATAACAGCAAGAATTTGTAATGAGCCAGCGAGCCGTAAAAACTTTGATTTTCACAACGTTGTTGTTGTTATATATACAAACACGAAATGCATGAATTTTTCACATATTACATTCATCCCCCACACACAACACACACATCTGTAATGTAATTTAATCACACTGTATATTATCATAATTAGTTAATGTTGATTGTATGTCAGTGAACAATAATGTTGATATTTATGTGCGGTGTGTGGATGTGTGGTGGTGCATCTATTCATTAAGGAATCACCGCCTGTGATTGCAAATGCAATTCGGCCAATTGTTCGTTCGTTGTTCGATAAACATTTAGCTAATCCGAAAATTTATCGGTCAGCCATCCTGGTATTGGTTGGTGGTGGTTGCGATTATTTTATAAAATAATAATATAAAAGTTGTTGTTGTTGGTGCTGGTTAAATCAGATAATTGTTAATTAATTTTTTTTTTTGCAAAAAAAGAGAATTATTCATTGTTTATTGTTGGGCTTTATTGTCGCATCGTCGCATTATCAGTAAATAGCGCTTTAAATTTCAATATATGTGAATGAAAAATTATCGCGCTATTTTGGTGTGGTGGATGCACTTTTATCAACAACAACATTATTGATATTTAATCCATGACATTTCTCTGACTCACATTTAATTTGCTTTCTGTTGCGCGCCTCTCATATTTTTCGCATTAGTGAATCACGAAGTGAAAAACAAGATTTATTTATTTGTGCCGTTTTATATAAGACAAACAACGCGCAACATTTTTTTTTATTATTATACATATAAATGTTATTTTTTTGTTGTTTTTGTTTCGATCGGCGAGTCGAAATATGATAACAACGAAACGAACGCGCGTGGCTTTATCGGTTTTATGTTATGTTAATTCCAAAATGCAAAATGCTTCGCCTCTACATAATATATCGTATGATCGGCGGCGATCTATAAATATTTGCGCGCTTATAATTCCGGCTGCTGCCTTCCACACACACACAGACACATACATAGCCGGAGCTGGTGAAAATAAAAAAGGTCACGTAAATTAGGCCACGTTTAAGATAAATAGTTAATTTGGCATAAAAAATGTTGGATCGATATTCACCTACCAACATCTATTTATTATTATACTGTAGGACGACGACGAAATAATTGACATTTACAGGCGGCATGACACACACACATATACAAATCAACAGCAACCCTTCGAATAATAAATAGCCAACGAAGAAATATCAATACTATACAAGCTTCATTCTGATATGTTCCAGGTGATGTGCTATTAATTTAATAAAATCTATAATAGGTATAGCTGCTAGCAGGAGGAGCAGCAGCATCTGTCGTTCGGTTAACCATAATTTTACTAATAAAACTATCCTATCGTATAACGAAATGCATCGTGTATCAAAAAAGCGAGTGTGGTCAATGATGGTAATAGGGAGTAGTGAAATTGCGGTATTGAGATGATCTTAGTTATATAATAATTTTGGTCTAGTTAAATACGATGCTGAATTAGCTCTAGTTTTTGTCAAGGGTCTCCCAAAGATGTTACAAATACAAATTTCATCTTTTATAGATTTTTTCGTTCATTTGAGAATGTACTTACATTTTCTGGAAAATAACCATTCTTGAACAATACCTAAATTTTAATTTTTGGACGTATATCTAGTGAAATTGCTGAATGGAAACGATCGTAGTTAGGTAGTAATTCTAGTCTACATACATACTTTGCTAAAGTCACTCTCGTGTTTGTCAAGGATGTGTTGAATACACCAAAACGCAGAGCTGTAGATTTTAAAATTATAAATAATTAGTCAACCGCCAAATAACCAAACATTTTTGGTTATATTCTCACGAAAAATACTGATTCTGAGTTTTTTGATTGAAACTATTTTAATTACTATATCGCTAGTAATGTAATATTCCTAGACTGTGTTTAACCACATAACTAACGTGTAAAAAATGTTACACTTGTTATTAAATAATTAAAATAGCGATCAATAATTGTTTGTTTTACGATCGTGCAAAAACTAATAAAAAAAATTATTAATTGTGTAATAAAGATAACAAATACAAAGTCGATTGCATAATAGCCGCAACATTGTGTTGTTGGTAATTTTTGTTGTGATAGAATTCATCCAATTAATTAGCCATTTTCCTCCTTTTCTTTTTCAATTTAAAAGTGCATAATATCGTACGTATAGATAGAGCGATTTTTCCGCGATGAAGGTTAAATTAACAGACAACAATAATAACCTTCATAAATTGCATGATTTACATTTCGTATATGTATGAAAAAGCAAGCGTATCAAAATATATATAGGTGTGCATATTTTTTTCTTGCTTCATCGCTCAAAACTTATAATTGACCTTTATAAGCTGATTAAGTCGTCGATATTGATTCGCGCACAGTTATGTAAACTAATTACTAAAAGCCAGGTGTTTAAACTACATCTATGATAATCTAGAAAGTTTACCAAATTACTCATCAAATTATTAGAATAATATTGGCAAGTTTATTAAACCAACAATCCATCGATACACAACATATAGATTCATACATACATACATACATTGATAGATGCAGGGCATCGAGGGCAAATTGGTTTCATATTTTATTCCGTTTGTGGGAGAGAAGGAAGTTTTCCCGTCGCTTTATAGATCTTATATTAGGGGGAGGGAAAAGAGGCGAAAAAAGGAAAAGACATTATTTAGTTTTCGTTGTTTTCTTGTTGTTGTTTATTATTTTATAGGTCTTCCAAATAAGTTTATGTTTCTATATTGTAAATTTATTGCGATT
This sequence comes from Adinopsis sp. GC000173, assembly GCA_030264715.1. Taxonomy (NCBI): domain Eukaryota; kingdom Metazoa; phylum Arthropoda; class Insecta; order Coleoptera; family Staphylinidae; genus Adinopsis; species Adinopsis sp. GC000173. Next base: position 39,644 of record JARJDW010024522.1, on the reverse strand, counting down.
GTTTTTATAATAGTGCCATTATTATTTTATGGCAATGCAATATCAATTTTATTCGTTCTTGTTATGACGTACATTAAGTAAATTTGTGCATTCTCTCTATGGCTGGGCAAGAGCAGCAAGCGCATATTTATCGCGACGACGACGACGACGCAGGCTGCTGCACCGATCCAATAAATATTCCATGATCATCATTTTTGCATTTCGATGAAATACTTTAAAGGGGTGGACGATTCCGTCCCGCATTGTTTGCATCGCTGAAAGTCTTTAACACCTTCGAGTGCACACACCTATAATTTGTCAACAATAATTGAAGCGTCCATTGTAGGGCGAAAAACTTGAGTTATTAGTTTTTGAGATAAATTTTTGAGTGTATAAACGCTTCATTCAAGCTTACATACCCAACATTGCTGAAAGTCATTAGCGCCTTTGTACTCACATCCAAAATCGCTTTAACGAAACTTTATCAAATTGATTGAAACAATCATTTTTATTGCAGCCCATCATGTTATTTATTTTCCTCAAACGTCGCTTGCTAATGCAATTTTCGGCGCATCACGCGGCAGAGTGGTATGCCATTATCATCAGACGCAAAAATAAATCAATACAATATAAATGTGGCGCAATTTGCTTGCCGGAATAAAATATTTTCAGCTAAATGTGAAAGATTGATCGTCCAATAAACACGAATGATTTGTTTTAAATGAACTGCCCTGTATATATCTCCATTAACTATCTGTTAGAGGCGCTATATATATATATATATATATACATACATATAAGAAATATCTATATGAAAAATACGAACGATTTCCTGATAAAATTGCCAGCATATATCCCACATCATTAATACATCGAATATCGCCCATATATCATTCCCTTCCGCGCCCGCCTCATCTTCTCTTTATTGTGCGGACGTGCAAACGGAGACAATGCCAAAGTTCATGCGTTCAAAAACCTTTCTCTCTCTATGTGTGTGTGTGTGTATGTATTATATATATATGTGTATTAAAAGTACTTATACGAGTGTACAATACGTACGCAAGTAGAGGAGAAAAAAAATTCATTTGATCGAATTATTATATTCGAATTGATGCAGGCGGCCGCCGCCGCGGCTTGATACCATCATTATTATTATGTAATAGTTTGGATTGATGCCAGAAAAAATATCTTCATGTCGCGCTATTGATTGTGTGTGTGTGCGGTGGTGGTGGCCTCGATATGTCACGTTTTTTCGACCGTCGTCGCACTTAAACGTGCGGGAAATGGAAGAGAAAAACAAAAAGCTGGCCACCACGACACTACTACCACCACTAGACTTGGTTAGCGGTGTGTGTGTGTGTGGAAATGGCAACCTTCATGGAAATTCAATTGCCGTCGACACACACAAAGGCGTTTTTCGTCGCTTTGATCTAACAACCAAACGTTTTTTTTCATGTATTTGCGGTGGATGAAAAAAGTCACCACACGATTGTAATTATATCCGTCTTGTAGGGAGAATTATTGCCAAATAGTTTAAAGTATTTATTAAGTTTTTGGCGAAACGAAATTGCCTATACATCAGTTACAGATGGACGAATTCGTGAGTTTTTTTTTGTTTGATTGGAAAGGGTCCACGCGAAATTGGATTAGAAAAACAATGTTCTTTTTGCTCCCTGCTTCTTGCCCGCACCCGAATAAAAAAAAACCATCATCAATTAACGATTAGAACGAATAATATTTATTCAATCAATTTAATTGAAGTTGACTAGGCATACACACACATACTTACACACATGCACGATTGCATGACGAAAGTTAAAAGATGAATAAAATTACAGATGACAAAAAATTATCCATGAAAATGATTACAGACCGTTACATAAAAAAAACGCGCAACAAAAATCTATTATAAATCATACGCTCCTTTCTAATGTGCTTTTTCATTATCACACACACATACATTGGGAAAAAATATATACATATATATAATATGTGTGTGTGTACGTATGTATATATGAAAAAGAAAGTTGCCGGTTGTATAATAATAATAACGGCAGCGCCAGAATTACATTAAATTTCTGCCTTGTTTCTTCTTCTCTCGTGTGCTCTGTGCGCCTTCACTTCTACTGCTGCTGCTTTAAAGTAGAAAAACGAGGCACTCTGGTGTCATATAGAATGGCAAAAATTTAATTAAGACATGCTTCAGTGTCACATCGCTTTATACCGTTAACATTCGCGCAGCAGCGAAGAAAAAACAATAATAAAAAAATTCGCGCGAAATACATGGGACTCTGACGACAAAAAGCGCATCATTTCTGCTTGTCGCTCTGTTGTTTTGTTGTGCATGCATTATTATTTTTTTCCTTCGCACATAAATAAGCTGCTATTTATCGGCACGTTCACCTTAACTACGAATTAAACGCAATGAAAGTTTAATGTTCTGTTTGTTTGATCAAAATGCATCGATTTGTCAATGAAACGTATACGAGTATAGCAAATAATTGGACAATTTAAACTTTTATTAAATTTAATTGACGGAAACAAAGGAAAGCAACTTCTGTGTGTTTTTTTTTGTGTTTTGTTTGCTTGCAAGCTAAAACAATAAAATAGCGATTTCGAAAATTTCTGTCACGTAATTTGTTTATTTAATATAATATAGAAAAGCTATAAAATTAATAATAATGTAAAGTATTAATTAATCAAATTCCGATGAAATAACTATGCACATCAAAATTCCAATTGTTGGAATTAAAAATATATATTTATATAAATTCATATATTTATTATTAATTAAATTAAAATGTTTTTATATATTCTATAAATAAAGGATTTACTCTAAAATCCCTATGACTACCCTATTTATCAAAATTTCAATTGTTGGAATTATCTATCGCGTATAACATCATACATTTAGAATAAAAAAATGGTATAAAATTAATGATTTTTTTATATACTCTATAAAGGATTAACCCCAAAATCCCAACCAATACGCTGCAGATCAAAATTTTAAAGGTTTGAATAAATAAAGTACGCTTAAATTGCCAAACGATTCGAAGTAAATTTATCACTTTACCTACTTTACGGAATAACTAATCGCACAATAAATATTTAATTACGTCCGCAGCAACATTTTTGATTTATCGAAGCTGTTTTTTTGCACATTTTTACGTAAAAATTAAGCCATTAAAATAAAAATAATTATATTTTAATTTAGAATTGTGTCATCTTGCAAGAATGCATGAAAATATAAAAACGTCATCGTTCGGTTATACAATACACATACATAATTAAATAGATGAGCAGTTTTTACGAAAATAATCTTGATTTTATAAGTCGTTCGAAACAAAATTGAATAAATGATAAAAAAAGCCAATGAAATTTTAAGTGAATTTGTCAGTGTTAACGACTTTGAGGAATAACTAATCACACAATAAATATTTAATCACATTCGTCAAGCGCAAAATGTTTGATTTATTGAGTGTTTGTGCACGAATTTCGCGTAAAAGTAACTAAGCAATTAAAATTACCTACTACTACTAATACAATAATATAATTGGCTTAGAAAATACTAATAACATGTATACAGTGTGTCCCCGGATCGACTTCACTATACGTATAATTGTTAAAAAATTTTGGAGTCTAGTTTTGAGATTTTGAAATCAACCTCTGCTTGGTCTGAAATTAATTTCAAGCATATTTTCACTTTTTTTAAATTTAAGGGGGTTCTGATATAGTGATATAGTGATATAGTGAAGTCGATCCGGGGACACACTATATATATAATACATAGTATATTTTTTTCTCACTCAAATTGTGCCAGCTTCTACGAATCGAGTTGTGTAAATTGCCATCATCTCTCGAATTTATTTCGTACATATATTTGTGAAATAATCATTGCGTTGTGTTGTTGGAAAAACAAATAAAGCTAGAATCAATTCTTTTATAATTATACATCGATATCTAATGGCATAATTATAGTACGATAGTACGTGGTACATATTATTATATACAATAAGGAAAACCAATGATTTCTTTTTTCATTCTTTCTTTCTTTCTTTTCCGTTGTTTTTTTCTTCTTTGCTTCAATATGGAACGCCGCCGCGTGCGTTGCCAGTTTATGTTTATGTGTTTCATAATTCAATCAATTTTACAACATATACTTTTCGTTCATGCATGCAAACCGTAAAATTATTTGAATAACTTAATTTTACAATCAGAAGCTATGCACTTTACGATTTTCTACCCGGGCAATGTGAACGAAAATTAATTTTTTTTGCGCGCTCTCGTTGTTGTTGTTTAGTAGTGTTGATGATAATGACGATGAGTGTATGTGCGGCGTCAATTAATTAACCAGCTCATTGTCCATCTCAATTGGGTTTAATTAATTAGGTTATTACACTTTTTTTTCCACTCTTCACTCTAAATTTTTATTTCATGCAAGTTAAGTTCACTGACTTGGAAAACGCTCCGTGTACAACTCTACGACGGTTGTAGGTATATGCGGCAATATTTGATGCAGGCGAATTGAATGAAACTTTCTTTCTGATGCATTAAATTGCATTTGTATCCTTCGATATATTCTAATAAAATTACACATTTTCTATTTTATTTTTTTTATTATTTTACTTTTATGCGCCGCTTTAGCGGAGCAACAGCAGCTAGAAAGTGCGGCAATAAATTGTCGTCGTCAAAATCATGCACGAAAATTTTTGCATAAAAATGGAAATTCCTGCCGTTTGTTGTTGTTGTACGTACGCGTATGATGAAAACGTTTTTATTTTTCTCTCTGCCTATAGATATATTCGCTCCCTTTTATTTTATTTTTTATTATTGTTATTATTTCACTCTGCGTCTTTTCGCGGCGCGCTGTATTAAAATGGAGCAGCGATTTTCTAAAGCTTGCCTTCTTGCTAGCGCGCTGCCTTGCTATTTGATTGGAAACGTTCGCTCGTTCATTTCCAATACGGTGTGTGTGTGTGTGTGTGTGTGTTTTTTTTTAGAAAAATTACTTTCTCCACACGCCGCGTTAGGCAATAGATTAATGATTTTGCACCGCATGAAAGTACAAAACGCCATCGTGTGTGTGTGTTTTCACAATTACAGACATATTTTTCAGTCATCGTTCGAATTGATGAATACGCTAGCAAAGGGAGTCTTATACTATACAATCGAAAGAAATGTAAGCTATTGTTTTTTCCTAGGAAGTGCAATAGTCTATAAGCTCTAGAAAAAACATTCAAAAAATGCCTTAGGGTGATTTTTCAGTCATCTTAAATAAATATAAATGAATTGTTCAAATTTTATAATCAATATTTAATAAAATTGTGTAACTTTTGTTTAGTTGAAAAACACTTGAACAAATAGGGATGAAAAAGCTGCACCACAAAACACATTTGCAATAATAATACTCGTATGATTGATGAATGCCCCAAGACGTTTTCTCCAGTCACACACTCTTCTTATGTATGAAAAAGTAACGTCTCAGTTTGCTTTAATGAAAATCTAAATGTTTTGCTGACACTGTATTTTTAGTAACAGTTAACACACACACACTCGACCTGCGAGAAATAGTCGAAATTTTTTATAAGTGCGCATACGGTTGGTTCTCTGTCGACGACCGAATGGATTAAATGGTGCAAAACAACTAGAAAGTTGAAATTTACGAATTCTCCTAAGACCTTTGCCCCAGACGCACACATTTTTATGAAAAGGTAAAGTAAGTGTGAGTTTTATCGAGGTTTTTCGAACATATTAATACTTGCTACTCTTTCTTTATCGCAAATTTAATCAGCATATGCTTTTTTCTTGATGATAATTTTAAATATACGATGGATATTTTGAGACGGATATAGTGGGCGCAATGATCTAGTGCGAAAGCAGGGGGGTCTCTTCAGGTAGCATTTGATGAGCCTGTAATAAAATTTTTGCCACAAACTTACATAAAAACGGGTCTGCATTTAATAGAAATTTGCATTTTTGTAAAAAGACAGTTAGTTTTAGTTTAAATTTTGTAGGAAAAATATTTTTAAGTACGTCCCCTATGTGACTCCCTTACAATTTTACAACAACCCATGCTGTTTCGCACGAGGTCTTTGCGCGGACTATACATAATATTTTATATTCTTGATAAGAATATATTTATTGATGAATATTTTAAGACGCTTGTCTTAGACGTATATGTAGTTCATATTTATGAAAAAAGTTAACCATAATTATCAAGTAATAATAATTTCTATTATGCGAATTTAATTGCGTCGCCCGTTCGTTCATTTTTTCCACCGCACGCTCTTTTCCCAGCGCTGGTGTTGTACTAATGAAAGCAATTACTTACGGCTTATTTTCGACGCTATGTAATTGTTTTAGTAACATGTGTAACGTAATTCTTTTTCCCTCTTGTCACATATTTATTGAGATCGTTATATATTTGAACGTGTCTGACACAATCTAAATGTAATCTTCCCCCGAGTCTAATTGCCTCACAAGATTCAGCTCGTTAGTATTCATAGAAAACATCGGTGTGTGTATGTGTGTGCGTTTTGTTTCGTTTCTGTGTATCGGACACAAACGAAAGTAGAAGGCGAAAAAGGAAAAAAAAACACATACAACATTCATTCAGCTATCCCTCCGGAAGGCGAAGAAGGCTCCGAAACGAGAATTCCACGCGCACTTAATTCGACCAATTTAGTTCGGTATAGTTTGTAATTAACTTCGTGTGGCGTGTGTTATTTTTTTTTCTTGTCTTATAGGCTACTACTACCTGCTGAAGTATTCCGCGCACGGTTCGCGCGGATTTCGGCGCGAAATGCGGCAGCCCGTCGAACATATCAATGAATCCGTCGTCATCGTCGTCGTCGTCATATAATGACGGCTTTTAATTTTATACACTCTCGCTCTGGATGTAAAACGCGTTGCACGATTCCCCATTAATAATGAATGAATGACTGGTGGAAGATGAGGTCGCTCGGTACTTTGCATTTTGTCGACTTCTTTTATATTTTTAAACGCAATGAGACATTTTCAATTAACTCGCCTAGAAAAATTAGTTTTGCCATTTTCATACCGATGAGGAAATGTATTTTTTTTAGTTTTAATTTTCTAAACGTGACAAAAATGAAAACTTTTATCATCATAGCGATTTTTACAACAATTTTAAGCTCTTTAATAAAATTGTTAATTAAATATTGCAAAGTGAGTGTATTCTTTGCACTTTTTATAATCGCTTACATCATTTTGCTATTAGGCCACTTTACCATGGACGGGATTGTATATTATACATGCGCGCTGCTGCCATCGTCATCGTCTTAGCTGGTAGGTTAACGAGAGGCACGTAAAGCAATTCCGTATAATACCCGCTCCAGACACGAAGTAATTTGTAAGACCCACCCCATGACTACACACGGCCACGACATTCTAACTTTGATTATCCCAAGTCGTTGTCCTCTTCCCATCTACTGCTGCTGCTGCTCATCTTATAAGATGCATACATGACGAGTCACTGCCTGCGCCTCATCGGAGTAGATTTTTTTTCAATCTACTCGTCTAGCATAGCTAGCTAGCTAGCATCCTATCATCCTCTCTCGCCACACAACGCACAAAACGAATTTGACTCGGTGTGTCAACGGTGAGGATGATGTGGGTTACTCACATGCCAAAACCTATCATCTCGGTTTTTTTCCCTGCCATTCGACGACATGATGATGACGACGACATTTACATGAAATAATAAAGCGGAGCGATGCGATTTGCCTGCCTGCTTGCCGCCCACCTTGTTGGAGATAAGGAAGCGATCTTGATTTTAATCATGTAACAAAGCAAATTGTAAAGAATGGGTGACGTTGGATAGAAATTTTTGTAACATATAGAGCAGCAAGAACGTAGCTAAAATTCGCAATAATTAAATAAAATTGCTTAAAAATTGCCACAATTTAAAACTTTCCAAAATTCAATTATTGTTTTGGTATAATATAACAAATGATTTTATTTTTTTATTTATGTGATATGTGGGAATTTAGTGAAATGTTTGGTTAAGTTTTAACGTATCTCAGACATTTTTTTTTCAAAAATCAGGCATTAAAAGAAAAAATCAATTATATTTTTATTAAAAATTGCGAGAAAATAAAGTGAATGAAAAAGCACCAAGTTTGGGATAGCATTATAACCATTATTATGCGATTCGTGACGTTTTGATAGCAGGAACTAGAAACAATTATGTTGTAGGCAATAATCATAAAAAATGCTTGAAAACCAAAGTAAATTTTAACAATTAAAAATTTAATTTATTAAATTTGTCTTTATGATTTAAGTTTCCAACAAACAGATAATAATAAATTTGGTTTGATTGTTGAACGATTTTTGAAACAATTTTATTGTAGACTGAAATAATATTGTGTTAGTAAAATGTTTCTATTAGCAATTAAGTGGATTATAAATAAATGTGATGTTTGAAAAGCGTGTAAGTAAAATTGTGTGCAAATCGCGGACGGTCTACTCTCACACACAAACCATCATCCCATAAGCAATTAATTTTTAAGCGCTGATAAGTTTGCAAAAGCCTGTCATCGGAAACACAAAACGAATCCAATTAATAGAAATTGATGTGCATTGGGAGAAAGTGTTACTACTCCCTGCCTGCCTGCCATTGAAGTCGTCGTCGTGCATGATGAATATTGTTAGAAAACTACTACAGCCAGCCATACATACGATGTTGTGATTGCTTTCAATAAATTAACGCAACGCCAACCATCCAGCCAACATAGCCACACCTCGTCGCATTTCAGCTGAAAAAATATTAGGGGCTGGTGTGATGTGGTGTGGTGTGCAGCAGCACGTCTGCTTTTTTTAATATATTATAAGCGCGTTGACGACGACGACGAGGACGAGTACGAAAAAGAATCCCTTTTATACATTTTTAATACAGGAACGAGCTCATATGTTTCGGCTAGAATATCACATACACAGACGACACACGATACACGATCAGAAAATATTATTATGCAATTTAATTGAAATATAAATTTTATTTATCAACCACTAACGGCGCGGCTAAATATAGAAACGCAGACGTAATAACATCAAGGTTGGAGCATTTTTCCTTCCTAATCGATAATTTGAATAAGTTAGGAATGGGTGCGCTACGTTTTTTTTGTATGTACTTTTCTCTCACCACTTCAACCCCCTCAAAAATTAAATATTACTCTGTTCCAAAATAAGTGACAATAGTTATATTCTATATCTATTTTTTTAAACGAAATAAGCGAATGGTAAGTGATTTTGCTTATAAAGCTTCTTAGGACAACTGGTATTCGAAACGCGTTACATAATTGTTTTTATTTTTGTAGTAGAATTATTTGTTATAAATCTAACAATTATTTTTTCTCATTCTTCGATCAATCATCTAGATCTAGGATGTATTGTCGGTTCTTTTAGAGGTCACTTTAAACCCTTCGGTTTTCTATAAATGTTACCTAATTTTATGATTTTTTATTGTTATTTTCCGTAAATTAAAAATCAAATATTTTGAAGTGCATATCATACTTGATTAAGAAATTGGTAGATATTATGAATGTGAAAAAAACTTCACATATTTTGAAAGAGAAGTAATCTAATTTTACCTATTGTATATACCGCAGTCTGATTAATGTGAATTAGTAAAATAGTTCGATTGAATTATGCACAATATTTTATTCTAATAATAGAATTTCCTTCCTGCGAATAATTGAATTTGTTTTTTGCATAATAATAGAACTACGATTTATACACACACACACACACACACACAATCTTTTTTTTTCTCTTCGCCGTCTTCGTTTTGGTGTGGTGTAGTAATAAGTGTGGGTTTGTAATAAAACCTTTACGAAGCGAGGAGAGAAAAAAAAAGGATTCAGATTTGTAAGGCTATAAATTTTTTGCTCGGTTGCTTATCGGTGCAACCATATATTTTCTATGAGGAAAAAAACGTAGCGAGAAGCGGACGAGAAAAACCGATTCGTCGGAACGAAGAAAAAGATACATGCTGCACGACTACGTACCGCACATACATACGTATATATACGATTTTTTTCCGTTTGTGTGTGTGTGTGTGTGTGTGTTGTTTGAGCATTTCTTCACTAATGACAAAAATCGACGATTGTACAATCGAATTGAATGTGGAAAAGCGCAACAAAGCGAATTTTCGAGAGCGCAGAAGGGGAGTTAATTTTGAATGATTTAAATGGAGATAGTCAACGACGACGACGAAGACGTCTCTTGCGTCTTACATTTTTTTTTTGTTTTCCCTGAGTGGTGCTGCACGGTGGCGTACCTATATCTATCTCTACACAAGAAAATAAACATTACCATACACACAGAGAGAGCGCGCACCGAATAAATTAGACGTTATGTAAATTGTGTGTTTAGAGATGGGGGGCCCCACTTTGATTCTCAAATAACGAAAAACTAAAAATAATTAGATTTATTGCCGTTATTCGCAACAATAATTACCCGCTTGCTTTTCGGCGCTAAAAATATCGTGCGCGCATTTTCGTTTATTATTTCAACGATTCGGCTACACAGTAAATAGTCAATATTTATTTTATCGGTGAAACGGCGAAACGGTTTATCGGTTTAAAAAGTGAAATTCCATGTCAAAGTTTGCGTTTTATCGCAAGCAAATATAAGAAAATTCATAACATTTTAATACTACAGAATTTCTGTTTCGTTTTCAAAATTCTACTTTCGATGTTTGTCTTTCTTTTATTTTGGCTATTAAAGAAAACTAATTAAAAGTTTGAATTTTTTGGAAAATTACAGGATAAATAAACAGCGCCAAGCAAAATTACCCAAAATTTTCATGCAAAAAGTCAATATTTAGGTTATTTTATTCAATACTCATAACTTCTCTCTCATATATTCTAAATTTAGAACATTATTTTTTATATTGAATGGGATTTTTCAAAAATTTAAACTAAAATTAAGCAAAGCAGTCAAAAATGTTGTTGCATATCATTTTAAAGTAGAAAATTGAATGAAAAACGAACAATGTAATTTTTGTACATTGCTTGCAACATAATCCAACACTAAAAATTGGAATTTTTATAAAAAAAGCACAATAATATTACGTAAAAACAGTCATATATTTTTTTTAATTTTATTTTTGGAAATCCTTTGAATTTACAATAATTCTGTGTTTAAATCATAAAACAAATATTATTTTAAATAGTGCATTTCATTGTGACATGCAAAAATGACAATTCTCTTCTACAAAGCATTGCATGGATTTAGTGCGAATTTTAATTATATTACTATAATCCGATTTCTTTTTTTTTACATGAACTGTGGAAGTATATCCATTTTATTTTTCCGCTTATAATATTTTAGTGCTTGTTTAAATTCAAATTTGAAAATATAAAACTTTTATGGTTGTCTGGAGGATGCTCCATCGTCACTAGCATAAAATAATGGCGCTACACACACTTTTTTTTTATTACAAACACGAACAATATTTTAATTGAAACCGCATTTTCGTTTGGAGCTAAAAATAGCGCCTCATTTATTTGCAATAAAAAATAAAAAACGAGCTCGCGCGCGCTATTTCAGAAAAAGTAAACCGTGATTTTGTAACGAACGAAGAAATAATAACACACTTGTATAGATGTGTGTGTATGTTTTTTTTTATTTTTATCGTCACCGTTTGTTGCAGATAGCATATTTGCAGTTACGAATTAGCGATAGATGTCGATGGCGGTTTTTTTTTTGCTTCTCCGCTGCTTCTCTCTTAAATGTTCCGACCCAGTTCCCCACACAACACACACACTACTTTGTATGGCGAATTACTGTTACTTCATTTTCTCATGTGCTCGTTTCTAGAAAGCAGCTCGCAATGTACACTTTTTTTTTCTTCAAAGATGTGTTTGTATACCTGTAACGAATTGACGTAGGTGGTTAAATGCTAAATGCTAACTGTAAAAATTGAATTAATTTCGAAGATTGGTTTGGTTGTTTGTTGCGTTGCGTTGTTTTGTTGTCGCTCGTATTAATAGCGCGGCAATCTCACTGGAAATTCTAATTCTAAATTTATTTCCAAGCATTTTGTCACCGAAATGCTATGAAATTGAGTTATTATTAGGCGGTTTTCATTTCCATCGCAGTTTATTAAATAAATGCACTAACTAACTAAACAACTCGTCATCGATGGATGAATGCATGCACATTGATTTTTAATAATCACACATCACAAATTATATTTATTTGTAATAAATTAATCGAAAGCCGAATGATGGTGTAAATTAAAAATCACTCATAAATTAATTAGAAATTAATTTGGAATGCGTTACGTATCTGGAGAGCTATATTATAGTTAACCAGCTAGCTGCATTCATCACTGGTGCTTTTATTAATTGAATAAATAAAGGAACAATATAAAAATGGTTTTTAGCTACATAATAATAAACAACGAAACAATTATTAGCGTTTTACACAAAATAAAATATCGCAACCCAACAAAACCAAACAAAGCGCAACATACTATTTTAATATTGTGCAATTTGTTTTAATTAAAAAAGATTTTTTTTCTCTCTTTGTGTGTGTTGCAATTTTTATCATCATCCACATCGGTGTGGTAGTGTAGTCATTGATTTTCGCATGGATGGATGCATTTCGGAATTTGGCTTTAAATAATTCGCTAATTAACTTGGGTTTGTTTGATGATATTGAATTATCATCGTCGTATGCACGCTGATCATCATCATCATCGTATCGTATATGCTCGAATTGACATTATTAGTTCGTCGATGGTTTTAAAATGAAACAAAACGGTTAACATTTCGTATGTGCAAACATGTAAAAGGCCGTTGTATACATGAAAGGCGAACATTGTTCAGCAGATGTCATTGTTGAACATATACGGCAGAGAGACAAACAACAAATAATGCAAATATAACGTTTGGCTCGGGCTCTCTGCCATGCCATGCTGCACTACTGCTACATGAATATCTTCTCTCGTTGTTCGAGGAAGAACAAACGTTGTTATACAAACATATTATTATTAAATTTCGTACAAAAATGGTCAATGTTTGCTTTACTCTCTTTCGCTCGTTTTGTTGTTTGTCTCGAGATGCACTGCCTGCAATGTTATTAATATTTTTATTGGTACATACACGTCGACTTCATTTCTTCGCTGCGCTATTATTATTGTACGCGAAATTATTGCGTTCATCTTTTCCTGCTATATTCGCAAATATTTTCCAATTTCCAGGTGTTTTTTTTTCACATAAAATGTTTAATATGTTGAGTCTATTGGATTTTTCAAATGTACAAAAATTTCTGCTCAAATAAAACTCGTAATTTAACAATTTTTAGAGAAGATTTCTATAAAGAAATATTAAAAACTCTCAAAATTTGACAATCTTTGAAGTATAATTAATATTCGTACTTATTTTCCAATTTTTTTTTGCATAAAATTCTATCTTAGAATGCCAAGCGTGACACTTTAATTTGCTTTTTTGTGACAAATACCATGGTTTTCCTTCATTTTCGACATATGAGTCGTTTATTTTAAAAGTGACTTAAGTCCACTTACGTTTGGAGTGTGATATCCATGTTGTTAAGTTTAATAAAAGTAAATATAAAAAAAAATCATCTATTTTATGTAAAGAACGATAGATGATTGGAAAATCATGGAAAAAATTGTCGCAATGTAAATCAATTTGTTTACATCTATAAACACATGTTTTGCAACAAAAAATATATATTAATGTAAATTTATTAATTTTTATTATATATGAAAACCTGACAGGAAATTAAAATATGCATCTGTGGTATAATTTGCCAGGTGCAATAATAAATGCAATTGTACATATAGATATATTTTTCTTGCATCCATCTTCATATAAACGAAAAAATAAAACTTATATGTGTGATATTTTTAGAACAAAAACGCTCCAGAGGCTTTCATTCTCTTTGCGACACCGTAAGAAATTTAATTCAATGCTGCGGATTTCAAAAACAATTGAGCATCGCTCATATTAGCAAAGGCATTAGGCATATTTCATTAAATTGTACATATAAACAAATTCTTCGTACGGAAAATGTAACAAAATTACATTCAATGCTGATGTTCATAATAATTTTATAAATATTTTCTAGGAAATTTTCAAAGACATGAACGCACACACACACACACACACACATAAATGCTATCATTATTTTGCTAACATTGAAACAACATTCGTTGCGATATCACCTTCGAGAAAACCTCTACGGAAAATAATTATCATAATCTCAAGATTGCTTTGCCACGTAATAATTGATAATCAAACGCATTAAGTGCCGCTTATTACCGAAAAGGGTAACGCTTCATTATAAATATACACACAATTTTTTATTGTAATATTTTGCGGCAAAACAAAAAAAGAGTCGAACGAAGCGCTATAGAGAAAGAGTGTAGTGTGGAGAACGCGTTGGGCTGTGTATCGATCCTGCAGCAAAACTGCCCCTCCTCTTTGACCCAGAACTAGATCCTTGTGTCATCTTGCTGAGTCCTTTATTCACGTCACAAATATACACACACACACACACATATACAAGCAAAACGACATCAGCGATTCTAAAAAGGAACTCCATTTTTTCTTCTCTCGCTCATACATATAACTTCATCATCAACGCAAAAGCCTACTTTACCACTTTACTTCAAGCCACACAACGCGGAAAAAAAATCCTCTCCTCTCCACACACTCACTCACACACACAGACACACATTTCATTACGCGATATTATTTATTAAAACGCTGCACTTTGCCAGCCATACATCCTTCGCGACGGGCAAGACAATAAAAGCGTTTTTTGCAGCGCAAAAAAGTCGTACGTATTTACGTACATACCAGTGTTAATAAATATTTCAGGCGAAATGATTGTCGTCGCTTTATTAGACGACAATAGACGTTTTTGCAGCAGTAGCAGCAGCAGCAGTAACAAGATCAAAGCCCGGCCAAATTTTTGTTCGATTAGACGCGAATAAATAAAACAACAGATGCTCAATCGATTTTATTTTTAACATGCCATAAAAATCATCTTCGAAGCGAAGAGAGATAGAAAGGAATTGCATCAATGCTGATGCATTAAAAACAAAACTTTTCCAACTAATTATGTAAATTCTATCAACATCTGTTTCGGAGAGCGAGATGAAAAAAGAAACTTGACTGCGATAATAAAAATGAATAGTGTTTTTTTTTCTTTATTCATCGTCCCTCTATTCTATTATAACAAATAATTAGATGCCATTAAAACATCAACCCATATACACACAAATATAAAATTGTAATCAAATTTACTTCCACTCTAAGGGTATTACATTATTCATACATGTTTATTACGCGAACAACACGGAGCGAGGAGAGAAAAAAAATAAACAACATGTTTTTCAGTTCAGTTCGGTCCCGAACTGACATCATCCCCCATACATATATGTAGTTAAGCGCGAACAATGCGTCCAATCATTTTTACACTCGACGCGAAATGAGTCACATTCGCAATTCCCATGCGATATCGTCCCGCAGCAGCAGCAAACGTCGTCGTATATACGCCGTCGATATACACGAATCGATATACAATTAAGATTGGTGCGATTTGTGCTGTGCCCCCTCCTTCTCCTCCCCAAAAATAAATAAATAAATAAATAAAACCCAATTTTTGGAGTTTGGATATTGTCTAATCCGCTTTGCAATACTCTTAATGCTTAATTTGTTGTTGTTGCTCGAGTGTAATTTGTATTCGGCACCGCGCTGGAAAAACTAATTAATTGCAAACAATAGACAATGGAAAAATAGTTGACGATAACGATTTCAGCGTAACTTTGCATTAATCATGCAAAAATTACGCGATGCTGCCTGCCTGCCTGCCTGCATGATATGATGTCGATCGGTCGATCTGAATTTGGAATGTTTTTTTTGTTGTGCGCACAGTGAAAATAATCTTGTTTTTCTAGCGATTTTAATTGATTTAAATAGTAGTCTAAATTGCAACAAAATAGAGTTAATTGATGATTACCATCAAAAGGCCTCGTTTTTGCAACACTCAATTATTGCGCAATTACACGTGGAAATTCCTGAATAAATCAAGATTGTTTATAGGAAATTGATGCAATTCAATAACACTACAACTACAATAAAACCTTTTATTTATTGTGTGTACGCAATTGGGTCCGGTTATAACGAGAGCATTGGTGCCAAAAATTTTGCTCGTTATACGCGATCAAAATTTAAATTTTGTTGTTTTCTAGACAAAATAATTATATGTAAAACTCTGAAATGCAAAGGTGAGGGGTGTATAACAATAATGAGACAGGTTCATAATTCACATTTTTCTGAAATTAAAAAATAATTTAAATAAATTTTTTGTGATAACGTTGAGGATCTTCCTTTTTTGTACCTTGCTTTTCGAATTTAAAGCAGATTTTGACTAAAAACCACAAAAATGCTTTAATACTCAAAATAGCTTCATTTAGAACTCATGTGGGTGTAATACAAAAACAAGAAAATGCAAAAAATTTCAGTTAATAGAGAACAAGCAATCACCTCTAGTCTACGTAAAATCTTCATCAAATTAGAGGCATTTTTAAATTAGCATTAATAATCTCAAAAGCACAAAAATTGTTACATACACCCTCAATTCATTTTTGGCCTCACATTTTTTTAAAGGATTTTAACATATTTTAATTTGCGTTTTTTTATAACTTTACAACTAGAATCTCATTATGCAATGAATTAATGTTATAATATATCCTTTACATAACAAAGCGTACGTTTTACATATTTTTTATCAGCACATTTCGATTCGGAAGCGCATCATCATCGTATAGCTATTATATTTATGCGAAACAATTGTTCCATCTATCACTTGCTTGCATGGTGTTTCTTTCCGTAACTGGAAACGCAGTCAGTGTGTGTGCTGCTCTAAGATGTAATATTGTAATAGCGAGAAAAAGTATACAAGCATTAATCGCTTCGAGGCAGATATGTCACGGCCGATTGCACGCGAAGGGTTTGTTGCCATTACAAACAGTGTTTTTGCGATTTTTTGTCCGCCGCAACAACGTTTTTTCTCCACTCTCCCGTTTTGCTATACATCCTGCGCCAAATACATATTCATCGATAAACGGCTTTTTGTGTTGTGTTGTGCATACAACAGCAAAAAAAACCAAGTTGTTTGCAATTTATCAAAGGCTACACACTACGAATATTATATAATGTTGTTTGTTGCCTTTATAAATTGCACTAAATGTAAATACGCTCGTTTTTTTTCCTAAGTAGAACGTAATTTTCATTTATTTATTCAGGAAGCTGTTGCGGTTTTTACAACCAAATAATCCTGGGATGGGAATTTTTTATTTTCACAATATTTATTATTAAGTCTAGTCTAACAGTTTGCAATTAAACCGCAAGATAAACAATTTTTTGCGCTGTATTGTGTGTACGGAGAGTTTGTTGCGCAACAACAAAGTTTGATTTTGCAGTAATTTGTGTAGAGCGTTTTGGCGTACAATTTCCAGATTACAATAACCGTTTCGATGGTTCAAACTGCAAGCCTAAACCGAAACAACAATATACTTGACCTGCTTTCACTCAAAACCTAGCAAGCAGCTAAACGCCGCGCGCGCTATATAGCTAGCTAGGCAATCGCGCGTCTGTGAAACGCTACACCACTTCCTCGCTGTTGTGTTGTATGTTGTATGTGGTGGTGTTGCGTAAACGACACGGCCGCGCAAAAAAAACGAAACGAATTAAAAAAAGCAGCAAGCAAACGCGTCAATTAACGAATTAATCAATGATTATCATTACGTTGCATGTGTAAGTTTTTTCGGTCGCGCGTCGCTCGCCTCCTCGCCGATATGATTACGTTATTGATTTCTTCATCTGCATGGGCTGCGAAACGTAGACGTAGACGATCCGCGTGCATGATGGCGCTCGCTTGCGCGCAAGAGAAAGAGTGAGAGAGAGAGAGCGAATTCGGATCCAGTGCAAAACTTGTGCTGACAGTTAGAAAAAGATTAAACTGAATTAGTGTTGCTGACGAGTAATGATTTTCTATCCGAAACTGTTATGTAAAGTTGATTTTAAAATTGCTTGAAATTCGAACAAGTGATGAAATTTTTCTCTGATGGAGATTGGTAATGTCGAGGTTTACTACAATTTGAGCATTATGTGTGATTTCACTTTAGTTTTTATGTCTAAATTTGTTATATAAAGCTATCTAGCTAGAAAACGTGTTTTTACGAAAAGTATTTCACTAAATTTTTCATAGCGAAATCGTTGGGTTCTTATCATGTCAGCTGATTTAGGTAGAAAATCACAATAACACAAAGTTCGATGTATTCCCAGAAAAAAATCCAATTTGTTTATTGTAAATAAAAATTGGTGTAAAATTCGCTCCAAAAATAAAATATGGATGTTGTTCTCGGTTGGAAAAGCTCTAGTTTTTCATTACTTCTTTCCCAGACTGTCGCAACTGCTACTGAAACTTATTATATGCATATTAGGTCACCTAATTTAAGGAGAAAATCAGTTAAAATATGAAGCAAAAAAGATTACTCATACAATTCTCTTAAAATTTTTATTTGTGGTTTCACTAAAATCTGCAAGATTTGCTATATTCAAGAAGTTTAGAGCGTTGATTGATTTTTTCAGTATTTTTGATGAGAAATTCTGTGTATAATGTGTTATTTATAATTTGACTTGATATTTTTTTATGTTTACAGTAAATTACAATTTATTTAAATTTTGATGGTAAATAAACAAGAAATCACTTCATGCTTCTTCTACGTCTTCCTTCTGGTTAAACAAACGCGACCGTTTTGAAAATCGTGTGATTTAACTCCGAAATCCGACGCGAATTTAATTAAAATCCATCAACTAGCATTCATTCAATTCTGACGCGAACCGTATATATACCTACAAACATACATACATACATACATACACATTCATGATGATTATGATGATAAATTTTTTTCTACTCTTGCCTAATAGAAAAATTAATTACAGCATAATTTTATTATACATACACAAAACAAAAAACATTCATTAGATAAAAATTAATTAACAAACGTAGTAGTAGGTAGGCAGCGAGAAGAGCGACTCCACAGTGTATATTTTTTTATATATCTATCTACTTTATTTTATTTTGACTGTGCATTGAAGATGGCTGATTAAGTTACAACAGCAAGTGAAACGCATAATTGAATTTTACGTTTCGAAATCAACTACAAAAATGTACACAACGAAAAATTTTTGACGTCTGAAATTTGACTTTAAACGTAATTGAGTTATCATAGTTTGAAATTAAATTTAAACGTTGGATAAAAAAAATCAGCTGCATACTATAATATTACTACACCTGATAAGCGAACGTCCAACGCTTGTCAAAAAAAAAAAACGTATTAATCATGCAGCAAGTTATTATATTTAAAAATTTTATAGAAAAAATTCAATGTAGATATATAATGCCTAGTTTGGTAATATGTGTCTTGCGCGCGCGCTCACCTACTTTTAATTAAATTTTAGAAATTTGCGCACTCGGTAAGTGCAATTCACAATTAATTAAGAAGAGAAATGTGCTGGCGTTGTTGTTGTTGTTGTTGTTGCTTGCATCTATTTCTTTCATTTATATATTTCTACAATATAAATATATACCTATACGATTGTTTGCACAATTGTTGCATTGTTTTCCATTCATCTAATTTTTAATTTTTTTTTGTTTGTTTGTTTCAGGTGAGAATTAATTCACGTAATACGTAAGCGATTGTCGCGCGCTAATTAATTGATGATGATGATGATGACAGACGGTGGCGGCGATAGAAGGGGGATGGTATGTATATTGTACGAAATTACACACAACAACGAACAAACGAAAAACAAAACAACAATTTATTTCATTGAACGAAATCAATTTCTTTGCAATATTTATCTTTCGTTTCAATTTTCTTATTTTTCTTCATCATGTTTGTTACTGCGACGACGATGTTTTTTTCCAATTTTGTGCTGTTATTTAACCGGAACTATAGTCTGCAATGGGACAAACGTAAATAGTACCGTTAATGAAGCGTGTGTAATGTTGGAAAAACGTGTATGTACACATATATATATATAAATTTTATAGTGCGCTCTGTGCTAATTTGAGAGGATAGAAAAGAAGAAAAAAAATGTTGCTGCGCTCGTAAAGGTTAATTGACATTGAACACAATTTTTACATTTAAAGACGCTTTACTTTAATTTGGAAATAAAAATCGCTCGTTTGTTGTCGGGGTTGAGTTGAGGCGGAAGTACACTCACAATTCGTATACGACGGCTATTTGTTAGATGTTTTTTTTGCGCTATGGAATTGTCGTCCTCAATTGACTCGTTACCTTTACGAGTTGGAAAAGCGTATATAAATGTACAATACACATAATACGCACACACAAAGCGTCTTCGCTATGCTCCACCAACAAATATATATATACAATTTATTTTTTCTTGTTATTACATATAAATAATTTATTTCGTTTGGCTTCCGGCGCGCTTCGGGGAGAGGAAGTTGGCGCAACATTGCCGCGACGCTAATCTAATAACAAAATATGCACGTTTTTATATTTCTTAATTAAAGCATCGATTCGCCCGTTTCAAGGTGGTGTAGGTAATTTTGTGTTTGTTTGTAGAACTACTGCAATTTGCCAGAAAAAGAATATTTGTCGCGTTTTTATTATTTACATGTTGAAACGTCGCGTCGTCGCACTATCGATTAGACAAAAATGATACGTCATTATTAATGCGCATATACGGCCGCAAAACTAATTTGCAATAACATTTTTTTATGTATGTATGCATATATGGTGTGCTTTCTGCCATTATTTACACTGGTGCACAATTTATATTGTTTTGTTGAAAGCGTTTGTTGTTTTCATTGATTTTTTGGCTTTCAATGCAATTATTGAATTTAAAAAAATAATTACTTTTATATAAAAAAATTATTCAATTTGCTTAAGCCGCCGCCTTCCACAAAAGATTAAAAATTTATTAAATCGTTCTTTTTGGGTTTTATTATTTTTATTATACGTTATTTAAAGCATCGATTTTGCTGTTGAGTGTAGAAAAAAAAAACATTACCGTTACTTACTTAAAGCATTGTACTATTGAAAATTTTAGCCAGCTAGCTTGCAATTTAATTAGTCCAAGCAAAGCAGTAAGATATTTCGAATTTCTTTTTTCTAACATCTATCGTGTACACCAGTGATAGTCAACCTGGTCCCTATCGCTCACTAATGGGCGGTTGGGCTTTTATGCTGGGCGGCAGGAGTTTCAACATGAGCTTAGAAAATGGGTAAAAATTGATTCTCATTATCATTATTGTATTGCTAAATCATTTTCTTTGCTTTTTAATTTTGAGTGTACAACAAAATTATACAATTTATAGATTTACTATTTTTTTTATTGTGTTTGTTTGTTTTTTACTGTGAGGATACTGGATGGCAGAAAAATATTGTCGCTAGGAAAGGCATAAGTGGGCGCTACGCGAACAGAGGTTGACTACCGCTGGTTTACACCATAAGACTCGGGACAGAACTAAGAAATATGACGTTTGAGGACCTATCTATAATATAACTGAAATATAGCGCATACACTACAATACCTTGCATCCACTATCCCGAATTAAGAAAGATCAAGACCTTCAGGTAAAATCGTAATGAAGCCCCATTATAAATCTTAATAAAAATATGTGCCTAATAGCATTTCGGATCAAAGTAGGAAAGATGTACACTAGGTGCTCAATTGGTCCTGCCAATTGGTGCTCACTTGGTGTTGGTAGTTTCATATAATGTCCTTTCAAATGCGAGGTCTTAAGCTACAGTTTGTTTACTTTATGGGATAATCCGGCACTGGTTTTCTATAAAAAAAAATCATCCATTTTACTATCTTTACTTATTTAAACTGACTCCTATTGCAAAAAGATGACAAGTTTTATCATTTTTTGAAAACATCTAGTTTATAAGTTTTTCTTGCTTCTCCCTGGTAGAAATGACTAAACTTGGACAAAATTTACTATGAGAAAATTTGTGAAAATAAAAATAGCACCAACAACGACTGTTTTTTATTCCGTTTGGGTTTGGCCATTATCTACACTGGCGCACAATTTATGCCATGTTATGTGGAACGTATTGAAGCTGTGTGTGTTCTCATTGATTTTTCGAGTTGGATTAGAAAATAAATAAACGATAATCCAATTATTAAATGCAATTTTTTATACACGTTTGATTAGATTGTCGGCCAATTTAAATAAACCATCAGCTAGATTTTCTTGTTGCGCCCTGCGCAGAATTTTGCAGGAAAACTCAATTATTGACGATCAAAATGATTGCGCTCGCAGCCTCACAAAACACAAACTGCGAACTTTGATAAAACTAAAAACATATCACGAAATACTCGTAGCAAATTCATTAAAAATTTACGCGAACAAAACATTTTTTACTTTACTCGATTATTTGTACATTTTTATTCGATTTCTTGATCGCACTTGATTTTCATTTTATTTATTATTGACGCTGTTTCAAAATTCATGTGGAAAGGACACATTTAATTAAAATAATCTATCATGAATATTTGCTGGTGGCAAAATAATTAAAAATTTAAACTATTTTACGGTGATTGTTGATTGACTTTGATTTTTACTATAAAGCTGCCACTTCAAAGCAAGCATTGACAATATATTTAAAAAAAATTAGCGAGCTTTTGATTTGAAATAATTACCTATTAATTAAAAACAATTTTAAAACAGGAGCACCGCATTTTTTACGCTTACATATGTTTGCAATTTATACCATGATTGTTGTTGATTGGTATTGGGTTTTGCTATGAAACTGTCAACACAAAGCAAGCATTGGAAATATATGTATTTAAAAAATCAGCGAGCTTTTCATTTGATTAAATCACCTATTAATTAAAATATATATTTTTTTAAAATGCACCGTGTATTTTTACATTTGCACGTGTTCACAATTTATGCGATAATTGTTGATGATTGGCATTGATTTCTACTAGGAAACTGTCAACTCAAGCAAGCATTGAAAATACATGTATTTAAAAGACAGCGAGTTTTTGATTTCAGTAAATTTCCTAATAATTAAAATGAACTATAAAAAGGAGCAAAGCATATTTTTTGCGTTTGCACGTGTTTATTACAATTTATACGATGATTGGCATTGGTTTTTTGCTATGAAGCTGTCATCACAAGGCAAGCATTGAAAATATATGCATTTATAAAAATGCGAACTTTTTGATTTGATTAAACTATGCATTAGACAAGCTTTGAAAAAAAAACTATATACACATACTACTACTAGAGAATAAGCCTGCTACCAAATAGTAGTATGTAGCAAATTTATGAATAACAAAAAAAAACAGCAAAACAATAAAAATGGTATTTTTAAAACAATGCGAATGATTTAATATTTTTTCCACCACTCCCACCGTACATGAAATAAATGTATAAATTAAATTTAGTGCGGCGTGGTAGTGTTTTGTTTTTTATTTTGTTGCTGGATAGATTAATGCACAATAATAGAATAATAAAATAAAACTAAATACATATATATTCGTATTGTAAAATCGTACCGAATTTTATCTGCGGGTCGTTTTGTCGTTGTGATATGAATTCAATTTGGCGTTTGAATTAATTTTTATTTTTATCTATTTTTATCGATGAAGGGATGGATGGTTGATATGGAAATCATCTGCTGGAGCGAGCCAAGGATGTGCGCCACCTTTGACCTATCCCCCCGCGAAACGACGTGATAGTATGCAGCAACATTGTTGCGCTTTTTTCTTCTTCTCTCTGCCCATGTGTCGGACACCACTTGCGTCGTCGCCACCGACGTCGCTTTTTATATTTTGATATCAGATTTGTATCTGCCTCACTGCTGTTGTGACTATTTTGGTGCTGATGACGTCGACGTTGTTGTTGTTGCTGTTGTTGTTATTGTTGTTGTCGTTGTATTACTTTGCAGCAGCTGTTTCCCTTCTTATTTCCTTTTATGTACAACCAGTACAAGATAATAAAGCGACAGTGTGATAAATTTCCAGCAGCGCAATGCTTGTCGTGCCACGAAAATTGCGCCCGCTTCGAAAATAATTAATAATATTAACACGAAAATCAAAGGCGATGTGCTCGCCTGCTTGTTTTTGCTTGCTGGCAAAAAAATATCATCATCATTAAAATTAATTAAAAAGTTGTGTGTATGTGTGGTTTCTACCACACAATAGATTCAAATGTGCGACATAATTTAATAAACTATCAAAAAAGGAAAGAAATACTTTCCCTCTTGTGTGCCTTGGAAAGTTGCTTCAGAGAGTTAATTAAAATGTAGCAAATATACAAACAGTTTTGCAAAATATAATTTTTCAATTAGATTGCATTTTTTTTTCGAGGGGAGATTAAATTGTTGAAGTTTGTTATAAACCGCCAATTATTTTCGCACAATCAATACTTTTCGTTTTGTGTGCCACACTGCCCCACTAATGGATGCGATGTTGGTTTGAGGGATTTTTTAGCACTAGAAACACACGAACATTTTACGAGCAATTTAGATGAATTGAAAAAAAAATGCGAATGCTGATGTTCTGAGCTCAGCAGCGCAACACAAACATTCTTGCAGTGGGCACAATCGAGCGCGTCGCGTAGGCAAAAAGGTCATCAAGGGCCGAACGACGACTTCATCCGCGCAATTAGAGTTTTATCACTTTCGCCCGTTCGTTCGTTCGTTCGTTTCATTCGCCTGGCTCGCTTCCCCGCACACCATCAACAATCTAATTTATTTAATCGCAATTAGTAGTTGACGTTGCCGGGGCCCAGAGAGCGAAAAGCAAAAGCAAAAGCAAGGCGATCGTTGCGCGATTATGCATTGCGGACGACGACGACGAATCGTATTTTTCGCGCGCGCGGCGCGGCACGGGCGCTAAACGTCTCCTCGTCGCGCACGAGTAGTGAAAGCCACCCTCGGGACGTGTTTATCTCGGGAATGGAAATTTGAGTGTAAGCTTCGGCTGTAGAAAACATGAATTTTTATTAACGGATAAAGATGCGAAGTTCCCCGTCCGAAATACGTTCTTAATAGAATTTCCGCTGAAAGCAAGCGCAAACATTATTAATGATTAAAAAGAATCAACTATGTATTTGTGAATATGCTTCGTTTAGAAACTTTTTTAATTTAAAAACAATTACGAAAATAATCAAATTACTCTTCTATTAGAATCTAATTAATAGCAAACTATCACAAACTTAATATTAAGTCATGAATGAGAAATTTTAGTTTAGTAGCTATGAAAATATCATTTTATGCTTGCCCAATTACCTAACTTACAGACAAAAGCAGCAAAGAAGCAAAACATAATTTCGTCAATGAATGATAACACAAACTGCATATCTACCACCTACAAAATATTTAAATTAGTGGTGCGACCACAATTTTGGAAATTTAATTACTTTTTACTTTATTCTTAGCGCCAGTTGTTTAACCTGAAAACAGAATAAATATAGAGAAAAAGCCAGAATATTTTAATTGTCGCCTTTTTATATCTGCTTTTAAACATTTTCTAGGAATTACTTAATAATGAAGCTGAAATTAACGTCAAAATATTATTTTTTTGCTCGCTTTGAACGTTGTTTTTAATAATATGCGAAAA
The DNA here is from genome assembly GCA_030264715.1 of Adinopsis sp. GC000173. Lineage (NCBI taxonomy): Eukaryota > Metazoa > Arthropoda > Insecta > Coleoptera > Staphylinidae > Adinopsis > Adinopsis sp. GC000173. The sequence goes on along the minus strand of JARJDW010024522.1, from coordinate 13,983 downwards.
ATTACCCTCTTTTGTGGGGCATGCAGCAGCAGATAAATCGATAAACAAAAACCTCTGTGCAACTTTCAAATTGATTTATCGCTGTAAATTATTAGATCTATTATTAAAGTTTGTTGCACCTAATTCCCGTCTGTTGCAGCGAAAATTGCGAACGAAAATAAATAACGACATTTACCCATGCACACACACATATATACATATATATATAGTATATTCACAGGAATCGAACGCTCTTCGCCCAAAACTAATACATAAATAAATACGTTCCTCGTCGATTAACAACCAAAACGCAATTAAACTTACTATACATCTAGTACATACATATATAAAGTACGGCATGAATAAATAAATTTAATTTAATTACCATCTCTCCACGATTATGAAATCTTATCGCAAACGCTTAATTACGCCAAATTTTCAGCATAATTATGAGATTAAACAACAAACAACAACAGCGCACCAGCAACTGAAGAAAAAAAACGCGAACTTTATTTATTTAAATTGCAATTAGCGCGCTCTCGACTATGATGATCGTGAAAAAAAATTGCCAACGACGAGCAGCAGCGCGCGCTTGCATCTCGTTTGCTGCTTATTAATTACATAAAATAAATAAACATAAAGTGCAACAGCCTTGAGCGCATTTAATTCTCTATTTTTTTCTCGTTTCATCCGCGCGCGCGATGCGATGTTTTTAAATGTTGCGTGATTTTCATTGTAAGCACCTACGTATATGTACGCAACACAAACACACGGCGGCGTATATATGCTAATCGACGCCAATAATTATGATCGAAATTAAAAATAACACGCACACCCACGAATCCTAACAACGTGAACACCACGTCGAAAGCGTGCGCATACTTTTTCGGCCTACCAGCGGCACAAACATCATCGATTAAGTTGATTTTGTTATAAACGCTATATGTACACATGCACTACAACAATATATCGGTATATATAAAAAAAAAAACGAGCGTTGAACTTATTATATTCAGTCTGACGACTGACAATTGTGACGGAAACTGCAGTGATTCAGTGTTTTCGCTGGAAATTGCAACAATATTTGTGTCAATGACACAAAATGCATTAAAATTAAAAGGCTATCGTTGAACTAAGCATGACGATGATGACAATTGCAATCCCGAAATTTTGTGGATCATTACTATTTTGTTGAAAATAACATTAGTAATTCTTTAATCATTTTTAATTTTAATGTTAAAGTAAGTTTCAAACTATATAAACAGAATCTAGGTGAGAAGGGGGCACCAAGGGGTGATAAACACTAGTACTTGCACTTAAAATTTTAAATGTTAATGCAGGGTGAATCTAAACAGTTTCCACATGAAATGAAGGCAAAGATTTCGGGTTTAGGCATAAATAATTGTACCACATATGCTCCCTTCTTTTCTAGGCATTTAAACTTGGCAAAAATCATAAGTTTGCAATAAGGCACATAATATTGAAAACATAAGTCCACAATTTCGGCTCATTTGAACTGTTTCACCCTTGTGGATTAAAACTAGTAATATTGAAAATTGTAAAACCAAATTGAATATGATGAAGAGATGAATTCAATTTTGTCTTCATTTTGGCCTAGTAATATAAGGCATCCTGAATCATTTTTGAAAAAACAAGCAGTAGTGATAATAACTAATCATATATTTTTAAATTCTTTGAACTGCAGCAATTTTTAAATTAGAATTAAGCGTAGAACATTGGCCGACAGTGTGGCGTGGCGGAAGCATCACATTTAAATTTCCAAATGGTGAAAAAACAAAGCGAAAAAAATTAATTTGTTTAAAGTGAGTGAATGTTTACGTACGGATACAACTTGCGAAAATCAACATTTGCCGAATGTTAATATCTCTCGATATGATGATTCTGTAAACATGGATGATGCGAGATGCGATGAGTGAGCGGAGCGGGCTTATAGGATGCGGTTGCGGTGCGTTTGATTATTAATCGATTAATTCGCAATTCTCCTCTATGATGTTATTCCACTTGCCATTTTTTTATCTTCCTGTTTTGATGCGATTAGCCGGAGATATGTGTGCGGCGCTGTATGTGTATGTATGTGTGTGTGTGTGTTCGTTAAGATGCAGTTCGTGTAACATTTATTAGGATTGGATTTTGCAGTCTCGATCCAAGCTGTTCCCCTAAGTGCCTTTCATAATTAGATTCGAGCTTAAATTACATTTATTAAAATTGTTTTTTCGTATTGCGCACGAATTTTATGTCGGTGCCGGATTAGAGCGGCGGAATTGTTTTCATCAAACGCTTGAATTATTTTTTAGCTAACCAAAAATTCAATTAAAAAATTCCATATCGGTGATAAAAATAAATTTGAACGCAGGCTGATATTGATTCAAATACTTTTTAGGAATCATTAAAACTTTTGCGCGATGAATATTCACGTCCGTTTCAATGAAGAAGAAAACTATGTTTTTCACTCAAATTATATTTTTACTCGGGCTTCTTTGTAAATAATATGAACAAAATATATCACTGTAAAACTGACCCACTAGAAAGCCGACAAAAAATTATGCACATATTAAAGAAAAATTGAAGTCTTTTTAGAAATCATTAAAACTTTTGCACGATGAATTTTCAATACCATCTCATTAAAAAAAAAACTACTACACCAACAACAGCAAATGTTATTTATAATAGCAGAAGACTGTAAAGAAATTTTGAACAGAAATGGAACAATTTTTATTCATTACATCATTTTTATGTGATCTTTTACTATATTTTGCTCACCTACTCCATATTTAGGCAAAAAATTGATTGAAAATTACAAAAACTGTTTGACACTCATTTTATATTCAACTTCTTTGTTTACTTTCCCTCAAGTTTTCTTACAATCATTCCTTTTTTTTGAGGAAAATTATACAACGACATTTAAAATAACAAAATGTTTTCTAAACATATCCTCCTCCGGTATACAGAAAAAATTGTTTAGAGAAACAAAATACGAATAATCTTTTATTCATTACATAATTTTTGTGCAATCTTTTTTGCTGCTTTTGAAAAAATTACAAAAAAGACTTTAAAACTTTTCGACTCGCATTTTTGATTCCACTTCTTTGTTTACTTTTCCTTAAGTTAAATTGTACAACGACATTTAAAATAACAAAACGTAGGTAGTATATAAGAAAATTTGAGCAAAATTGTTTTGTAAATACATCCTTCTCCGGTGTTCAGAAGCAAAATGATTTAGAGAAACAAATCATTTAAATAAGGAAATTCGCCTGCTGCCTATTTTGGTGATTTTTAACGTCTAAACATCCGGGAGCGCTTGCTGGTACCTACATATAATCAATATCGACGAAAATCGAATTGATAATATATGAGAGTGGGCAATAAATAAACATATTCCTGTTTACGCATCAATATTTTTAAATAATACGGAAGTTTGCCAAATTGAATCCGAAATAATGCGCGTTTATGTATTTTAAAACAAAATATTATACAAAAAGGAACGTGCTCATCATTTTAAAACATCTTCGTTGTTGTTTTTTTCACCGTGCGCAAACAAATCAGATTTTTGTTGTTGTTGTTGTTGTTTTTCTGCCTTGTTATCCTTAAGCGCAGGTGTATTAATTGCATTTTAAATGTGCGCAACGCTCAGCTAATGTTTGTTTAAAAACGCGAAATGGCTTTGTGAAAAAAATATGTATATACATATACATATAGGTATTTCAAATTGGAATTTAATTAATTCACGTGTGGCACGAGAGCAGAAAAAAAAGCAACGATATTCAACGAAATTTCATTGGCATCAATTCGTAATGCGGTTTAAGTTGCTTGATTTAAATTCATATACCACAAAAATTAATAATCTGTCGCCTCCGTATTGTAGATTATATACCTACCACTAAATAATTTCCACGTTTATTTCTCTGTTACAGATCAACTTGAGATTAATACTCGTCAGTGGCAAAACAAAAGAATTCTTATTTAGTCCCAGCGAGTCGGCGGGGGATATTGCACAACATGTCTTCGAAAACTGGCCTGAAGGTAACGCGAAACACACACACAATAAATATTATGCATTGATTTTCCCTTTTTTTTATTATTTATTTATTTATACATACTCGTACATTCGCGTTTATTTAATGAAAAACGTAAAATGTGTCATATATTCATCAATTTGTTTATTCATGCTGTTACATGTTTGCCTATACTCGCTAGTTTTTCGTAATAGGTAATTCATCATCACCCGCTACGTGTGGTGTATTAATTAATTTTTGCGCATTGACTTTGTATTATACTACATACCACGCAATGTTCAAATTTAAGCTTCGTTCATTAATTTTACCGATTTTCTATGTTCTATAATTAAATCATTCGACAATTGAAGGATTTACTTCTATTAGGCTTCAGCCTTGCTGTTTTTTCATTTGATGCAAAACATGTTATCACACACGTTTTATAAATTTACCATAAAACTAAATAAATATATATATAAAAATCTACCAATTTCACGTGTTTTTCGCATAAATGTTTACATTGCCGCACGATTTTTCAATGAAAGTGTAATTTTTAATGAAATTATCTAAAAATTACAGGAAAAAATCTTACTATTAGGCTTCATTTCAGCTTAGCAAGCTCATTTGATGCAAAAATCTTTATCACACGCATGTTATAAATCTAATATTAAGTTACTTTATGATATATACACCGATTGGTTTTTCTTCCTAAAAATAAATACAAAATTGAAGGCAGAAGAAAAATGCTTTGAAAATGGAAGTTTTGATTAAAACCAGAAAATTTTTATAAAAACTTTCAAATCTCTCGTGCGTTTCGTGACAATGTTTATATTGTCCAAACGATTTTTAAGCACTTTTCAATGAAATTGCAATTTTTAATCAAATTTACTAAAAGTTGCCGGAAAAATACTTCGACAATACAAAATTTGTATAAAAACTAAAAAAACATTTGTACAAAAAAGAGATTAATTGAAAAGAATACAGAAGGAAAATACTTAGAAAATGGAACATTTAATTAAAACCATTAAACATGCAAATTTTATGTGTTTTTCTTATAAATATTTGCATTTTCTAAATAATTTTTAAGCATTTTTCAATGAAATTGTAATTTTTCAATTCGAAATTTGTATAAAACACTATTTTTTTGTGGTTTTTCAAAAAGTTGAAAAATAGGTAGTTATTTAGTTACTACTCCTTCAATTGTAAAACGTCCATGCTGCGACTGAAAGATAGCGTTGTGCAAAGTTTGACGCAAAACTTTAATCTTAATGCTACATCTCGCAGTTTTCTCAAGTCTAATTCATAATACCGCCTATATATATATATGAGCGGTCTTTATCAAGTCTTCCAAGTTTTCCAGCAACTAAATAGTTTGCGACAACGCACGCGTTTCGGCGATTAATTTCCTCCCCCGGCTCATCTTCGTTTTTTTTCACCGGCGCGCATCAATCATATCGGGGAAAACGTTGATAGGAGGTGTATAGTAGTTACTAGATAGATAGATAGATAGATCTTGCAAATCGTACTACTATACGTGTATTCGATCCAGTTCATTTCAACCATTCTCTATATATCACCGAATGCAAAGCATTTTCGCTATGAATATTAATGCAGTCATATAAATAATTGATTAGATGTGTTTGTTTGTGTGCGCTTTGTATGCATCTCGTGTCCTATATTGTTTCCATTATCGCATAAATACGTATGTATGTATGTATGTGCACACACACACACACATCCCATACAATAATACGTACATACAAGTTATCCAGCAGCAGCAGCAGCAACGCGTATTTGCGCGAGACAAAAAAGCGCGGAGGAGTCGAGGAGAGTCATTCCAATGGCTATAAATAAATGCGCCGCGCGACACATTGAAATATTCAAAATTCTACACCTGTAGCTAATTACGAAATGTAAACAAAATCGTTTCTTTATTTTTTTTCTTCGTTGTGCTGTGTGTGTGTGTGTGTGTGTTATGCATTGCGTTAAATGTGTTGTGTGTATGTATGTGTATCGCAACGAAATTTGGCACACGTGTTTATTTTTAAAATTAGTCATTCGGGCATATTTTTTGATTCAAGGTTTTGCGTTATGGTGGTTTTACATAGCGGATTCAATTAATTTAATGCGTGCTTTGCGCTAATTGCAATTAAAACGTCAAAAGTGGCAATTTTTGCATGTAATTAGCCGCGCGATTTATGCATTTATTACACACAGTTTAATTATTTTTTGTTTTTTTTTTGTTTAGTAACAAAAATTTACATAACGCGCGCCCGAGTGCAAAAAAATACGGTGGATGAAAAAACACACCACCACCAGCACCTATAATAAAAATCCAATCTGGGTCAATAGCTTTTTCATGCGAAATCCTTCCACCTCTATATAATATGGGTTTGTTTTTGTTTTGTCGGTTAATTTTTTGTCTCGCATTGTTTGTGTGTTGTTGTTGCTAAAAAAAGTATATATATATACGAACGAATTCCATCTATCTATCTATCTATCTATCAATTAACATAAAAGCTTTTTTTCCTATCTACGATATATCCCCAATAAATATATTTACTTCGTATATTAATTTATCACTCTACTATATCCATTTATATGATTAATTAATTATAATTTATTTTCTAGACTGGTGCCAAGAGGCTGTATCCAAAGCAGAAATTCTGAGACTTATATACCAAGGAAGATTTCTCCACAGCAATGTCACGTTGGGCGCGTTAGGTTTGCCGTATGGTAAAACAACAGTCATGCATCTTGTTCCTAGAGAAAATTTGCCTGAGCCTAACTCACAAGGTATATAATTAACAATTCGATACCATCGTCATAAAATCGATGATCGTTGATGAGTTTTTTTTTTATTCTTCTATTACTATTTTTAATTAATTTTTATTGAAAATGTCATGATGAGCTAGTTTTCATCTATTTATATGTTACGAGGGTGAATTATTATTATATTTTTTTTAATTATTGGTGCAGGATAAAAATACTAATGCTTAATATTACTTTTCTTCATAGAGACAGAGTTTATTACAAACATTTTCACACGTTTGGTTAATTTTTTATTCCATTTATTTTGTAAAATAAATGCGGTTACTTAACATTGCCCTGTTAGAACGATTGTCACCATCCCAAATGACAATTTTTTAATTTAGTGGAATTGCATCCAGTTACTATATTTCTGGAATACTAGGGAAAGCTGCATTTTTTTTCAACAATATGTTTTTGACAGTAGTACAATTTCCATTTGTGCAGAAATGACGTGTTCATTCCACAATAAAGAACTTAAAATGTTCCAAACATTGAGAAAAATCGATATAGGTAATTATGTAGAAAAGCAATATGTGTTAAGCTTTTGTATTTTTATGTGGTACCGATAAATCAAAGTAAATATAATATTTGATTTACCCTCGTATTTAATATAACGCTAGTTTAGGTTAAAATATCTTTGTAAGGTTAAATAATTCAAAAATGCTTTTGCATAAAGCTGACTGGCGATATATTTTGCTTGAAACTATCTTTTTTATATTTGGCTCATAAAACGTCTATTACTTTTTCATCAAAAACATTCACCTTTACTCCCGGTTTTGTTATTTTTTAAAAGTATCACGAGAGAGGAAGTGCACTATATGGCACCATAAATTGACACTACAACATAACAAAGTGCATGTTGCATTTTTTACAACAACAATGTTGTCGACGGCAACGGCGACGCTGCACACGAACAACAAATTTCTATTTGTTGTGTTGCGTTGTTAAAATGACGGCATTTAATCAGCAGTTTGTTGCTAGAAAATTAGGACGAAAGTTACACAAGTAATGTGCTATAAACTTTACCCCATATCGCCTACAAATTAAGAACACCAGTATAATAATATAAAGTTTACTAATTAAAATACTTTTTCTTTTAATTAATATCATAAACATATACGATTATAATAAATTAGAATGGGATTTAATATCGTGCATTAAAATGTTATTCAAATCGTATTACAATTGTTGTAAATTATTTTTGATTTTTTGCTTATCTAGTATCACCCTTTACACGCCAGACTTGATATTCAATTACTCCATCATTTAAAATAACAACTCATTAATAATCAAATTTCATCGATCAACAATAAAATATTTATGGCATCACATTTTATTATCAAATTGCTTGTAATAATAGATTTTATAATATAAACGAGCCGTGGTGTGTGTTTTATTATGTGAATATAATATAATAGAATAAAATATAATATTCATGCGTTTGATGTATATTAATTTATATCAATTTTTCTTTCTGTTTTAGATCAACGACAAAAAAGCAAAGGAGGAAATAGTAGTTGTTGTTCGGCATCCTGTTGCATACTTTAAGCGCTACTTAAACGGCTGCCATTCAAGAGTCACTCCAATATTTAATTTAATAGCAAATTTAAGACGAAAATACAAAAAAATACAAACCAATGTGACTGCACTGAAAATTTATGACGAATTAAATTAAAACAAAAAAAAAACAAAACAAATACAAATACAAATTAGAAACGTATATAATAATAATGAATACAAATTAAAGAAACTATTCTGTGTATTAAATGAAAAAAAATGGAAACAGAAAATTCAGTGTCTACAAAAGTAAAATAATTAACAGAAAAAAATAAGGAAAGTTTCCATAATGTTGTGATATCATTTTAGTGTGTAATATCTAAATATACTCATGTGCCAGACTAGAGTGTGTTTCAAAATACATATTTTAAAAGAAGTAATAGAATTTTTGCTGCATTCAACATCATCATCTCATCATCATCAAAAAAATATTTTAAGTGTATTTATATTATATTAAATGAGAAAAAACAATTAGCTGTATATTATGTTTTATACTGATTTTAATTTTTAATTTCTATATTTTTTAATTATAATCTCACTACATTTTGTTTAAAAAATGCAGTATTAAAAAAACGCGTCCTTGTTTTACATGTACATGTAAATATTACCAGCAACAATTCAACAAAAAACAACAACAAAACAAGCAACAACAAATTAATTGTGCGTGTTAATTAATTATATTACAAAATTCGTTTAAATATTTTTAATTTTTATCTAGGATATAGAGAAAAATACAAATAACTATTCGTGTTTATATATAATATAACAAGAGGAAAGTGAAGAAAAAAAAGTATTAAATTAAGTAGAAATATTTGGAGTTACCTTCGTAACTATTAAATATGTACATTTAAAAATTTTTTTAGCAGTTAAGCCTAATAATGCCCAATATATATCCCTCCATATGTTTTGTTATATTTCTTTTCAATTCATTTCATTTATTATCCCGCCCAACGATCCATTATTGAGATTATATTAGAACATTTTAATAAATAATAATATTTTATGCTTTTAACTATGCGCCGCTTAAAATATTATTATTTCATTAACAAATTATGTAAACTATATCAAATTTTCTAGCTTTTTGTGGTCCAACAAATCAAAAAAACTTTAAACATGAAGAAGATGAAAACAACAATTTTATTAAACACTAAATATTATATATAAGTAATGTATTTAAAATATAAGTATGTATAAAGACGGACCACACGTTTCTGTTTTTCGTTGCATTTTTCTTTTGTACATGTATGTTAAAACAACGAGTTTTTTTTCTTTCAAAACATTATCAAGTTCGATATTTTTATTTGTAGAGTGAGATTTTATTATAAAAAATGAGAAAGAGTGTATTAAATAATGACTTAAATGCGAAAAACTAACAAAATCAATTTGATTTGTCCTTTTCAAATTAATTTTGTTCATTGTTTTTACAAAATAAAAAAGAAAAAACTATTGTTATAATTAAAGACTTATTATGTTCAGAATCTGATGTCTAAAATATAATAGTTTTATTGTAAATATATAGTAGTATTGTAATAAAATGTATTTTTGTTCCCCAAACATTCATTGCTAAATCCTGCATTCGTACTATTTTAAAATAATTAACAATTTCGCAGATTCATTGTTTGATTTTCGTAACAGTTCTGCATTTCTGTCAGGAGTTGAAGCTTGCGCCATCGATTCATAGAGGGCCATCAATATGTCATTCCTATTTCATTTGATTGTTCGTTTTAATAAACAAGTAGGAATTGCTGTTTTGTTGTTAGCGTATTTAATCAAATCAATTTCAATCAATTTTACCTTAATCCATTAATTTTAAGCGAAAATAATAGAACGCGTCCAGGTTGAAAAGTAAACAATATGAAGTTGAGATGATGTCGCTGTAGTCGCAGAGTCTTCCTCCTTCTTTTTGTTGCGTGTTTGTCGATGTTGTTTGCGCGCCGTGAAAGATGGCTGACAACGACATAGATTTATATGCGGATGATATTGATCAAGATTTTGCACAGGTGAGTCTCATTATTACGTTGCATTGTTACTGATATATAAACCTTCAAAGAGTATTATAGAAATTTAATAGAATTTCGTACTGAACTGCAGTTAAACGATCTATGCATCTATTTGTATGGGTACGCTAACCGGCTTCGCTTCTACTAATACACACTACACTAACGCTTTAGAATTGTGATGTTAATGCATTTCTGTTTGTCTGTTTTAAGGATGATTTTGGCGGTGATAATGTAGATTTGTACGATGATGTTATTGCAACACCAGCGGCAGGCGGCCCTGGCGGCGATGCTCCGGAGAACCAACAGCCCACTTCAAATACAAATCCCGAAGAGACGAATGGAACGATTTATCAAACGCAAGGAAATAATATTACTCCAAATACATTAGGACGTAGACATCAATTATATGTCGGTAATTTAACATGGGTGAGTTGATTATTGTGAATGCAATGAATGCAATATCTGTAATGCAAATATATTTATTTTGCATGCGTGTTTATTACAGTGGACAACAGATCAAGATATAATAAATGCGGTACGCGATATCGGAGTGAATGATTTCAATGAAGTGAAATTCTTTGAACATAGAGCAAATGGACAGTCGAAAGGATTTTGTGTCATTTCAATGGGATCTGAAGCAAGCATGCGTTTGTGCATGGAACGATTGCCAAAGCAGCAAATTCATAATCAAAATCCTATTGTTACCCTTCCCACGAAACAGGCTCTCAGTTCATTTGAAAGTCAGTCTAAAACTCGTCCTTCACCACCTAATAATAACGGCCCACGCGGTCAACATCCTGGTCAAGCTAACCATGCTATTTCTTCAGGTCCCCATCAAAATTTTCCTCCTCGTATGCAAATGAATTCACCTATCAGAGGTCCTATGCCACATCCTGGTATGGGCGGTCCAGGTCCTAATGGTCCGCGTATGCAAGGTCCACCACCCGGTTTTAATGGGCCATCACAAATGAATCAACAACAAATGCGTTATCAACAGCCGCAATGGAATGGACCGCGACCAAACGGACCTGGTCCAGGCCCAAATATGGGCCCTATGCGGCCTCCACCGCCCGGTCCTCAAGGTCCACCTCGTCCGCCTATGGTATGTATTTCAATCTATATCGCGTCTTATTAATGTAATATTAATGTATTAACACTAGCCGAATGTAATCGTGTAGATGTTGTTTTGTCGTACATTTTTGTTTCGTTAATATTATCTGCATTTGTGTTGTTGATTCCAGTTTCAAGGTCCACCACAAATGCAAGGACCACCTCGTGGTATGCCAAATCAAGGCCCACCACCAGGTCCTCCTAGACCTGACTGGAATAGACCACCAATGCAACAAGGGTTTCCTCCACAGGGTCCACCAAACATGCAAGGACCGCCGAATATGGGACCACGCGGACCTCCGCCGATGGGTGTACCACCCAACGGCCCGCCGCAAGGCCCCCCACAAGGACCTGCACCTCATGTTAATCCTGCATTCTTCAATCAAGGCGGGCCGCCACCGAATATGGGCCATCCTATGCAAGGAGGCCACCCACCGGGCATGCCTCCACAGCATCCTATGCCGCAAGGTCCGCATGGGCCACCACACGGACCGCCAATGGGGCCAAATTCAGGACCACCGCCGCATTACGGTGGTCCAGCTACGAGTATGGCACCACCATACGGCGGACCAGTTACAGATCATAGACAAGACATGCCACCAATAAGCGAACAAGAATTTGAAGACATTATGTCACGAAATAGAACAGTATCTAGCTCGGCGATTGCACGCGCTGTTTCAGATGCAGCAGCTGGTGAATATGCAAGCGCTATCGAAACTTTAGTAACTGCCATTTCCTTAATTAAACAATCAAAAGTGGCAAGCGATGATCGATGTAAGATTTTAATTACATCCTTACAAGACACATTACGAGGCGTGGAGGATAAGAGTTATAGTTCGGGCAGACGGGACAGATCTAGATCACGTGAACGATCGCATCGAAGAGGTCGACGCGAACGTTCCTCGTCCAGGTATCGGGAAAGAAGTCGTGACCGAGAACGTGACAGGGATCGTGAACGCGACCGAGATCGATATTATGCGGATAATTATAGGGAGCGGGACAGAGAACGAGATCGATCAAGGAGTCGAGGCGGCGAACGGGAAAGGGAGCGCGAACGAGAACGTGAATACAGAGACCGAGAGCCAGATGATAGGTAATTTATATATAAATATGCGATATGTATTTTTCAAGTATATTCAATATAGGGTGTCACGTCCTAGAAATAAATCCCCACCTGATGGAGCTGAAGCGGCGGGTGATGCAACATCTAAGTCACGATATTACGATGATCGTTACAGGGAACGAGATTCAGGCCGGCGAGAGGGCGAGAGAGAACGGGAAAGGGAGCGGGATCGTCGAGACGAATCACATAGATCTAGGCATTAAATATTTCATCATATGAAGATCATTTTCAAGAAAAACAAACTAATTTTTCTTTTTTGTATTTTTACTGCTACTTTTATTTTAATTAGTGTATCGTAGCTTATACATTAACAAGTTATGTTCTATAAATATACTTCTCCTTAATACTAGCAGCACGATTAAGAAGATGAGCCGTGAAATGAAGACATCATTCTAAGAAGATTGTACAATGTTTGATAAAAATTTCGTGCGATAAAAAAATAAGTCTGATTTTTATTTTACTATTTGTATATAACCTAAACCTACTATCTTATTTATATTATTATTTTGCTCCTTTTATTTGTTTATGTATTTTTATTGATATTTAGCACAAAAATTTCATTCCAAAGTTTATTTTTGTGCTAAATAATTCTTTTTAGTATTATTTAATTTTATTTGTACATAATGTTTTTAAACCGCTTTTAATTCAGTTTAATTACGATAAGAACAAAACTTAAACTTTCCAAAGATAAGTCTGACTATGTATAAATAGTAAATAATTGCGTTTTTAACAAAATTACCTATTACATTGTAATCGAATAGTATTTCAAAACAAAATTTTGCAAAATGTATTTTTATAAAAAAATATGTTAGTGTTTTTAAAGCGTATTGAATGCATTTATGGATATTTCAATATAAATGCAATTTTTTCTCTCGTATTTCTCTTTTTAAAACTTCATTTTTGACTGTGATACACCACACAATTTGTTTGTACTTATGTATTTTATCAAAAAAAAAACGACTGAAACAATTGTACAAATTAAGAAATAAGTTTTAATTTGACAAAAAAGTCACAAGCAAAGAAGGTATTGTAATTTGAAATTCAAATTTATAATAAATTTGTTTTAGTAGCTAACTTCAAGCCGGTTTTAGTTACAATTTACGAAATAGGTGGCGTATTGACGAAGTGCAAATTTCACTAAGATGCCGCTTCTAACCTAAACACAGTAATTTGTTGTTGAATTTTTTAATATTGTAAGAATTATTGTAGTTACTTAGAATTAACACAATGAGTTCAATTGGAACAGGAGTAAGTTGTTTCTGCTGTGTGTTTGAATATACCATACTAATAAATAGTATTTTAGTACGATTTATCGGTTTCACAATTCTTACCCGATGATGGAAGAGTATTCCAAGTCGAATATGCCGTGAGGAAAGCGATGGCACAGCTA